>JAAGAY010142995.1:0-20467 GCA_011801015.1 Ardeotis arabs | reverse complement strand
CCGCCTTCAGGCATCCACCTCCCCCAGTGTGGGGTCCTTCATGGGCTCCAAGTGGATCTCTGCTCCTCCGTGGACCTCCATGGGCTGCAGGGGGACAACCCGCTCCACCATGCTCATCACCACAGGCTGCAGGGGAATCTTGGCCAGGAGCCGCATTACTCCTCCCTCTCCTTCTGAACTGACCTTGGCGTCTGCAGCTGTTTCTCTCACAAGAAAAGTTCGTTCTTCACAACAGGCTGGCAGACGCCTCTCAGGATCTTTTCACATCATCCATCTCATCTCCTCTCCACTTCATGCAGCTGGGCCGGGCCGAGTTGGGCCCGGTCGGCTGCCTGGAGAGAGGCCAGAGGGTGAGGCCTGCAAGGCCCACGAGGCCTGCGCCTCCCCCTCTGTGCCTCTGCCCCTGCTCAGCTTCTTCACATCTTCTCTTCTCTTTTTTTTCTGTTTTCTCCTTCTTAAATACGTTATCGCAGAGGCGTTATCACGGGACATTCTGCTACCAATCGGCTCGGCCTTGGCCAGCAGCGGGTCCGCCCTAGGCCCGGCCGAGTCCACTGAACAAAGGGGAGCGACTTCTAGCAGTTTCCTACAGAAGCTTCCACCTTAGGCCCCCCCTCACTAAACAAAACCACAACATTCCACCCCTCGCCTCTCCGAATTACGTATTTAAGAATTCTAATTAAAATACACAGGTGCACTGGTAGAATTTCTGGGGATATTTCCTATATCGATATGCTGAACCACTCTGCTGCTTTCCCAGTGGAGAGTGGGAGGAGTTCCTCTTTTCTGGAAATTCTGGAAAAATGCTGGAGATGCAACATTTGCTTAATTTAATGCATCTGCATTAAAATGGGGAAGTACTACCAGTCTTGCCAAACCAGTAGCATTCAGCTTGGTCATTTAGTCTGATCTGAAGGATCATTTGTGTGCAGCAAAAGCAAGGTTGAGGAGCAGCATTAGAGCATGAGTGCATGCTACTTTTGCCATAAGGGCATAAACAAGACAATAGAAGCCTGTGAGATGATTGAAGATAATTAGGATTTTACATATATATATATATATATATACAAACTCTTGACAAACTGCATTCCAGCCTAGAAAACACATCATGCTGTTAAGCTGTCTTGAATCTCTTTGGGCTACAATAGCCACATACATTTACAGGTAGTACAGCCAGGAGCTTCCTTTCCACCTTTGCCTACCATTGTGATGTCACTTTGAAAACAGTTTGTTAGTCAAGCTGAGGCTATCAAAATCATATCACCGAAGTCTGTGGTGGTGGTTTTCTTTTTCTAATCTTTGAGGCTAAGCTACAGATATATAGCTAGCTAGATGCACATATGGTACAAGCCAAAACAAAAAAAAAAAGCAATTTCAACAGTCTGAAGTAATTATATGGTTATCCAGGGAATTAGAAGACAAACTCTGGCCAGTAATAACTAATTGAGATTAATTCATTAACCACTACATAGAATAGTTCGTGCACAATAGCTGTAGCTGCTTTTCTCTGTCTCCTAGACACAGAAACCCAGACAGCCACAAAATCAGTTAAATGCTTAGGAATGTGTCCATTTGCATCACTCCTGGCTGCCTAAGCTTGAAAGGACAATCTTGTACCTAGCCCATGAGGATCAGAGCAAGAAGGTAAGCAAAGGAAATGTTTGGCAATGATTTGAAAGTGACAACATTTTGTGAAGTATCATGCCTGGATAAGTAGGCTATTTTCAAGGAGGAATCCACAGATGTCAATTTTGCTGCTGACCTGCTGGGTAGTTTTCAGGAGGTCCTTTCATTTCTCTGTGATATATTTGCACCATCTGTACATGGGGATTAGAATGTCTCTCCAGAGTGCTTTAAGATTGATGAGCGCTGTTAAGATGATTCTCACAGTACTTACCCACAAAAGATATACTGCAGGCAAAGAAAGATATCTCAAGCCTCCAGTGATGCCATGCTAATCAAGAGTCTATTCCAGGCACAGCTTGTTCCCTGGGTTCATAAAAATTTAAATCTACCAGACAGTTGAATGTATTGATCCTGTGAAAATGAATATCTTTTTTTTTTTCCTTATGGTGTCATTGCTTGAGATTTCCGTAGTAACATAAATTATAAAAACATATGCAGGCTCCTAGCAATGTGTCTCAACAAAATCTGGCAGCTAAGGCTAAGATCAGTGTTTATAGCAGCCTCTTCATGTCAAATTATGAGCAGAAAATTCTATATTATCAAAAGACAGACACACACAACTTAGCAAGTGAATATTTTTTAATAACATATGGTTCATACCAGGAGATGTTAAAACTGACTAGGCAGATACCTGGTGCATATCAACTTGAAAGCAACAACATGTCACACTCAAGAAATACCTTGATGTTGTTTAAAAGTGTTCCTTTAACAGAAAGAAACTTTATTTAAGAGTCACACAGAAAATATTTGTTAATACCACACTGATGGCCCAAAAGCAATAAGGTACTTAAACGTGGTACTGAGGGCCAGCCACAGATTTATGCTAAGCACTAAGAGAAACTTTCATCCATTAATGTCAGCCAGTACGCTCACAGACTAGATCACCAAATAGGAGAGCAGCAGCAGAGTTTTCCTATTTATGCATAGCTGCATCCAGCCTCACTGGATAACTGCTCTGATTTATAAAGGGTAGGTCTTCCTGCTTCATTTAGTGCTACATTGTGTTATTCTAGACAATTTGCTTTTTCAGTTCTACTAGTGTAGTAGTGCAGAATTGAGACAATGTTCTTAAAATACACTAGCAAAAACTGGGTAACCGAACAGGTTTTCCTGTAGACTGATGAAAACAAGAAGCATTTAGGATGTCCCTGGATAAATGAATACAGAGTATTATTATTAAGTGGTCTTTTATTATAAGAGAAGACTAAACTCAATGACCTAGCAAGCCTCATCCTGTTCAGGGTTACTATGAGACAAGAATAAATGCCAAAAAATTTACCAAATAGGTAAAATGAGTGTATCTCTTAAAATAGTTCTCAAAATTCTCAAAACATGTCTCAAAAATGGCAAATCACATATCCTTGTTCCATCCTTAATTCCAAACTAAATGAATATTTATGATGTTTAAGTCTTGCCAATTACAGTTAATGCATGAAACTCTGGCTTACTTGTCTGTGATTTCAAAAGAGGCGGGATTTCACCCTATATTCTTGATATGCTTGATCCAAGGTATATCACAGAGTTGTCATCAAAAAAAAAAAAAGCGTTTTCTGCATTAAAATTGTATTTCTATTTTCTAAAATTACCCATGTTAAGTAAAATATTTCTGTCAGTATTTGCTGAAGTACACATAAAATTGATTAATAGAAAGAGTGGTTATTTTAAAAATCTAGCTCTAATCGGAAGATATCACTTCATATTATTTGGCTGACATTTCAGTGAGGTTTCTGTAATGGAGAAAATGTGTCAAATATGTGTTTTGTAGACTTGTCAACAAAAATGATTTAACTAATCGTATCACAATCAGATAATACTACATTTGGGCGTAATGTTCCCAAGAGTGCAGTTTCTTGGTCTCTCACATAGGACCTCCAGACCTTCAGAATGTCATACAAAACTTGAGATTAGTTAAAACCAGAGGAAGAAAACTCAAACTGAAGGCATTTTCCACGAACGCAAGGCCATATGTAGGACATTGGCATGGAGCAATGAAGCTCTTAACAGGAAGAGGTAATAGATACAAATGCCCTAACATAACAGCATGCAGAGATACCAGTTTGGGTCTCGTAAATTGTAAAATTGTGTTAAGTGTCACTAAACAAAAACTAATCTGGCTGAGCAGACTGAGCACAGCACCCCACCAACACAGGCTGGCTGCTTTGTCCTAGAGCTACCAAATCACTGCTAGTTTACAGAATGCAGAACCACAGTTCAATGATAGATGGCATGTCTGGAAACCATCTACTTCAATCCAGGGTCAGCTACAGCATCTTGCACAGGGTTGTATCCAATTGGGTTTTAAATATCTCCAAGTATGGAGACTCCATAACATCTCTGGCCAACCTGTTCCAGTGCTCAGTCACCTTCACATTAAAAAACCCCACCATTTTCTGCACCTAAATGGAACTTCCTGTATTTCAACTCGTTGCCAAAGCCTCTACTTCTGTCACTGGAAATCCCAGAGAAGATACTGGCTTCATCTTCTCTACTGCTCCCCACCATCACATTCATACAACCTGCCGTGAGTCTTCTCTTCTCCAGGCAGAACAGCCACAGGTCTCTCCGCCTCTCCTCATATGTCTTACCTCTGCATGGCACTGCACTGTACTTATTCACATAGCTGTGCCCTGAAAGAGATTTTTTAAATTGAATCTTACAAGAATCTTAATTTTGCAGCCACATACATCCTGATTGCTAGGATCTCTGTAAAAGAATATTATAAATCCATTTTCTTAAAATATCAGGAGAACATTTTGAGAAGAGGAAGTACAAGTTCAGAGCTCCTGTATCTAACAGACCAGCCCTGGGGGCTGTGCTGGAAGTGAGTGATTTCCTGAGAAATGTATGCCTGAAGCTGAGAATAAGGTTTCATCCTGTGCACATCTGTAAACTCCTTAGTCCCATATGTAAGCAAGACTTTTTTTTTTTTCCTTAACTGATGTCCTGAAAACTCCTTTTCTCTCCACCTTCTTCTTTCGTTGTCTGGATTATGGGCTCTTTCTTCAAGCCATGTCTGGCTGTGTCTTCTGGATGGAGTTCAGAGACTGGGAAAAGAACCGGTTATGCTGGTTGGTTAAATCTTTATTGTTCTCTTTCTTGGTTTGAAGTCCATGTTACAGAGGCCTTGAAATGCATTATAAGCATATGTACTGTGTGTGAATGAATGAGGCTGGACGGGCAGTTATCCAACAATGACTGTGCCTAAATGCAATTCTGACCCTAACCACTTCAATGCAATACTGTAACAGAACAGCATCCTGTTGGCACTGTGCCCTGACTCAAAAAAAAATATGAGTCTGGTTTCAGCCCTTTGGGGATTTACAGTTCCTACCAATGTTTAGTTGCTAGATGTCAGGGCTTTTTCTGGCAGTACCTATCCTAACCAAAACATTGTGCTTCTGTAGTTCAGCACACTGCAGGCATTTCTTATCTGCTCTGGGCCCCAAATGAATGGACAGGGTATACTGGTGAGCGTTATCAATGCAAAGTTAAAGGTTTTTTTTTTTATTTGAGCATGCGAAAAAGGTAAGGGTTGTCACACAAAAATTTCACTTTCAAGCACAGTGCTTAATAGCATGAACTGACTAAAGAAAATCATTGAAAATATGGAGCTCTTTGCAGCAGCATGCCTCAGTAACTGCAGTGGCTCCAGCACTTATCTGACGAGCGCACCATGTACCCGAGGCAAGCATCCTTGACCCCAAAGTTTGCCTATGTTACCAAGCCTTCACTCTGTAGCACTGAATTCCCACAAAATTTAGATAGTTGACAGCTGGGTCCTCACTACCTTGTAGGGAGCGTACTCTGTTATGATGTGGCCAGTAAAGCTAGCAAAACACAGAGTAAGGACCATTCTCTGGTCATAAGACCAACAGTCCAACCTGTCTCCTGTCCCCAAATCGAAGCTGTCTTCCTCTCCCACACCAGGGCGTTCCCATCCAAAACTCACAGTAGGAATGGAGGGCCTACACCTCTGGTTGTGCCCTGGGAGAGGAACAGTGGCACGGACCAAACGGTATGCAGGCCATTATGCTGTAGGGCCAGCCAGGTGCCAGGACCTTTGAGTTTACCAAATTAACTACTAACAGGGGCTGTGACAGGCCTGGTGTAACAGCCTGGCCATAACAGCCTGGTGCCTGATGTGAGGGATGTGTTCTGCTCTCCTTCGCAAATCTCAGGCTGCCCTTCAGAGACAGGGGTGGCTAGCACACAGCCTGCCCAGTGAATGCAGAAAGGACTGGAACTGCTTCTGTGAATCATGGAACTGGGCATCTTCCTGGTCTCTGCACCGATAGCGTGGGTTTCTGTCTGCCTCCATCCTGGCTCAAGTATGCACACAGCCTGTTACCTGGCACCTCAGGCATGGTGTCATCCCTCCATAATCGTGTTTTCTTCTGTGTCTTCTGTCACTGAGAAAGATAGAGCTATTCTTTGAAAAATATACAATTTGGCTCTTAAGGTCTGAGAGCTCTCTGTATGTCAGTAGCCTCTAATCCTACTTTGGAAAGTTGATCTTTATTCCCTTGGTGGCTGCTATCATTACCATTTTCACTTGGATTTTTGCTTAAATCACAGTCACAACCTATGTATATGTATTTACCATTAATATATTTTAATTACTCAAATCATTATTAAACTTTACAGAAGTAGTGTAGTTTGGTTTCCATACCCATCCAGGCTTACAATCACTTTTGCAAAACACATCACTAAGATCCAGATATTCAAGCATGATTTGTACATTTGTTGAGGATAGATTGGAGTATAAGCCCAAAATAAATTTCACACAGGCTGCTAAGCAAATGACACATCTCCCACATTGATCAAGACTGAAACAAAACCATTGACTGAGATGTAGAAGCTTCTAAAATCTTGTAGGCTTAATATTCTTGTATATTTTTATACATGCACACACATATACACATATAGCTACCTCTATGAACACAACCTGTATACATCCTCAACATTAGTATGTTTTAATTGCTCTTGGATTAAATAGTTTGAAAACTGACTCTCTTCCTGACATAATAATACAAAAATACAAACAGTCAAAGAAGAGACGAATAATACTATAGAAAAAAAATATTGTGGATTTTAAATACACAAACCAGAAACTTTATAATAGGTAGATGTGTTTTAAATACTCTCTGAAATTCAGGCTGGAAAAGCAGCCATCAGTCCTTATGGGACTGTCATCACTATGCATAGGCTTCCCTTCCCTCTCTAGCACATGTGGTCCTAATTGCTGTCTTGGCGAGACCATGAAGCTGGATTCTTCGTGAACTGGCTGTAACATTGGCAGACATTTACTCATCCACTGCTAACAGCTTTTAATGGAAAATCTGCATCCATTCATGCTAGAAAAATGCTTATGTTAAAACAGAGGAAAATTAAGGAGAGAAAACCAAATATCGGTAGCTTTTCCAGCTGCCAATAGTAGATATTCTACTACTTCATTAGCATTTATTGTATGAAATTTGAGGACAAAACAACGAATGTGATCAAATATCAAAAAAATATTTTGCAGAATTGCACACAGTTTTGACTGTATTTCTGATTCTGCATATGCTACAATTTGAGGATTATACAGTATGTGATTATATATTCAGAAGTTGTTTATATCTGACTAAAACCTAGCAAGATACACTGGAAGTAACTTTATCCTTGCAGAATGGCAGCTGCCACATAGGATGACTAAGGCACATAACCTTAGAGGCATATAAGCACTTCACTCATGGTTGTTATGTGTAACCTACAGCATTTGACCAGTGGAATATTCATGCTCAGTCAGAGGCCCCGTTAGCCTTTGCAACCAGTTTTCCTGCACTTCACAGCTCCAAACACTCTCCTGGTATTAAACACTGGTTACATCACCTCTGCTTAGACAGGTATCTCTGCAATGACAAGAAGATGGGAATTATGAAGATAAGTCAGTAATCCTCCAGGTCTGTTATTGTGATGTGAGAGATTACATTCAAATCTCTGATAAATTAACTTGGAGCAGAAGTTCATGTCTTGTAGTAGTAGCAGAAGTTGAGTCTATAGCCAAACATAACAGTAAGACTGGTATAGAGTAAGTAAGAGTAATTAAGACTGGTGGAAAAAACTCTGTGGGTGAGGGGAAACACAAGTAACATGTGTTAAAAAGGTCAGATGGGATTGAAAAGAATTTATGGCTGGAGTTCCTCAAGGATCAGTCTCCAGGCCCATATTAGTTCACATTTTCGATATTGAACTTGGCACAAGTAGTAAAAATGGACTAACCAAATTTGTTGATGACACAAGTATCATCAAATACAGACAAAAATATATTAGTGGAAAAATCAAATTACTTGAAAATTGAAGTAATAAAAATGGGATTAAATTTGAGTAGTGGAGTAAAGTAGAGAATTAGAGTATATACTTATAGACCTGAGGCAGGTTTTTCTCACCTTCCCAGGGGTTCATCCATCAGAAAGGATAAAAAGAAGAGAGGACCAGGGCCTATGAACAAGTTTCACACTAGCTTAGAACCATCAGTGATTTTCCATACTGGGAAAAGCTGGGGGATCCTAAAGTCCATCCAGCAAAGGATTACTGTAAAGAAGATAGAGAAGCCAGTGAAAAAAAGTCACATTGGAAGATATGTGGAGAAAGGTTACTGGAATTTGCAGCAGAAATAAACTTTATTTACAAAGGAATAGTAAAAGTCATTTGTTGTCTAAGCTAGAAAAAGCAAAGTTTAGAACTGATATGACTGCTATCTCTAGATACATCAGATGCACAAATTCCTATGAAGAAGCTATCTAAGCCAAAGGACAGCATTGGCCAATGAGTGTAAAATGGTAAATTAATACTTTTTGATTAATGGACAAAAAAATGCTGTTTGGCAATCAAAGCAGTGAGGTTCTGGAACTGTTCCCAGTCATACAGTCTCTCAGGTAAAATAGCTTTAAAATGTGGTTTGATTGTTCTGTAAAACAGATCAGAAGACAGAGTTGTCTGCTATATCAAGGTGCTCAATTCAATGATCCGAAGTCTGCAGCCTTGGGAGCAGAGTGGGAACTTGAAACTTGATTGCCCACAACTTCTAAGCATCTGTGCCACCAGTACTCAATCATAGTGTATTTGTTCTCACCACTACTAAACATGTAAATGTGAAGTTATTATCTTATTCATCGATGGTCTGT
This sequence comes from Ardeotis arabs, assembly GCA_011801015.1. NCBI lineage: Eukaryota > Metazoa > Chordata > Aves > Otidiformes > Otididae > Ardeotis > Ardeotis arabs. The sequence continues at coordinate 11,615 of JAAGAY010142995.1, read as the reverse complement.
AGTTGGTGTTTCCATATCTTGTTTTGACATGTGCTCTGGCCTCTTTGTAAGATTAGACCATGCAGTCAAACTGGAAAAAATGTGCATACATAGTAGGCTTAGACATTCAACTCCTTCAAATAATCTGGACCAAAGCAAGATGTCCAAGATAACATGGGAATTCTGTCACATAATAGGAAATCAAGTCTAAACCTAATGGTCATCTTTCTGACCATCTTTTATGACCCATTTCTGGGTCATAAGGGACCCAGAAGAACTAAGTTCAAATCTCTTTGGAAGGACAATCTTACATCTGGGATGAGAAATGTTGCCCTACGTCTGAAAAATCTTTTAACAAATTGTGATAAACAGATTTGTTTCCCATTTTAATAAGCTGCTGTTTTCCAACAAAATACACTTTATTGAAAATCTTCCAAACAGCTTTTACTCCAACATCACAACCACTGGGGTGTGGGCTGTTTTGGAGAACAAGCAAGACTGTATTTTGTATTTTGAATTGAATATTTCAAAGGATGTCATTTTTATTCTATTATAAAATGAAACCAAATGTTTAAACTTTACCATTTTTCTTAAAACAGTATTCTTATTTTCCATCCAGGAACATTCCAGCTGCCATTTGATTCACTAGGCCATGCTACTTATGAGTAGATGAAATGAAGTAAATTGGAAAATTCTCGGCAAAGTTGGTATCAGTATTTCTACAGCATCTTTGTGGCTGAGGCTTAGCACTACCTTCTCAGTAAAAATGAACTGGTCATTTAGGGTAAATGGAATACAGTATTTGGTAATGACATTTCTTTTTAAACTCTGTTATTCCTTTTAGTCACAACTACTATTCCTTTAGTCCCAAGCACAAATACAGGCTGGGCAGAGAATGGATTGAGAGCAGCCCTGAGGAGAAGGACTTTGGAGCGCCGGTGGACGAGAAGCTCAACATGAGCCAGCAATGCGTGCTTGCAGCCCAGAAAGCCAACCACATCCTGGGCAGCATCAAAAGAAGCATGGCCAGCAGGTCGAGGGAGGTGATTCTGCCCCTCTACTCCGCTATTGTGTGACCTCACCTGGAGTACTGCATCCAGCTCTGGAGCCCCCAACAGAAGAAGGATATGGACCTGTTGGAGTGAGTCCAGAGGAGGGCCATGAAGATGATCAGAGTGCTGGAGCACCTTTCCTATGAGGACAGGCTGAGAGAGTTGGGGCTGTTCAGCCTGGAGAAGAGCAGGCTCTGGGGAGACCTTACAGCAGTCTTCCAGTACCTAAAGGGGGCTTACAGGAAAGATGGGGAGAAACTCTTTAGCAGGACCTGTTGTGATAGGATGAGGGGTAATGGTTTTAAAATAGAAGGAATCAGATTCAGACCGGACATAAGGAAAAAATGTTTTCCAATGAGGGTGGTGGAACACTGGAATAGGTTTTCCGGAGAGGTGGTTGATACCCCGTCCCTGGAAACATTCAAGACCTGGTTGGACGGGGCTCTGACCAACTGGATCTGGTTGGAGATGTCCCTGCTCCTTGCAGGGGGGTTGGACTAGATGGCCTTTAAAGGTCCCTTCCAACCCAAACTATTCAGTGATTCTATGACTACTTTTCCAAGGATCAAATCTAAACATAAAAAGATGGAAGCATAATAAAATTCTTCAGAACTCATAGAAAAATATACTTACTGACTTCTCTGCCTCTCTTCATTTGTACTCCTGGATTTTCTCTCCTTGTTGTCAATCATCAACTTTTTTTTTTTGCAAAAGGTGAAATGATAGTGTATTTAGCAATAAAAAAAGCTCACCAATTCTTAAGTAGAAAGTTGTAGAAACATTGAGTGCTGTCTTGATCTAAAAATAAAATATCAATGTCTACTGAGTTGCCAGCAGGTAAAACTCCACCTGGACAAAGGGAAAGAAGAAAACCATACTCTACTCTGTGCACTAACAATTTTTACAGTGAATCCTGGGATACTGAATACGTGCTTTGAGGATTTGCTTTTCTTGAATCATGAGGATTTAATCTTTCATTTCTAATGACAGATCTAATTTTCATATGAAATAAGTAATTCTTGCTCCTCAATGCTTTCCTAGATACTAAATTAAACTTAGTTAATGGATTCTTTTTCTTTAAGATAGTGCCCCTATCTGTCAACTGATCCATTAGAAATCCCGCAGTCTCAATACTACCTTCTTGCTGCATGCAACAACACCGTTTTGCCTTAATCACAATCACATAATTATTCCACTACATCTCTATACAGAAGCTGTGAGATTATCTGACTATCTAACAAGGCATTTCTGCTATTCTGAAATATTTAACATATTTAAATTTATTTTCAATATAATCTTCATTCTTAAGGCTCTAACTTTGTAAGAGTATGCTTTATTTCTGCATTTTTCCCTGTGCATTTTACCTCCTAATTTTTGATATATGCTTTCACTCTCAACTCTTGTTTTTGAACAGCTGGCTATGATGCGGAGCAAGCAGTGCTAGATAAGAGGTGAGAGATCTGCTCTAGATAAGAGATCTCTAGGAGATCCAGAAAGGATGTTGTGTCAGTGAAATGCTCTGTACAACCACTTTCAGCCCAAGAGATGTCTGCCACCTTCTGCCTGCTGTAGTCATCCCTTTCAGTGGGCCTTGATGGCAGTGGTGAGTCACAGGTATGCGTTTTCTTGCCTCTTTTTTGGAAGCTTAATTCTTCAAAGGAAGTAGCAAGAAGGCAGTCCTTGCACTTCAAGTCTATGGCTGAGCTTGAAAAGTCTGAAAGACTGTCAGTGTTATGTTTTGTCACACTTAAAATACCAGCTCAGAGAAAGAAGAGTCTGCCCAGAGAAATGCACCTCTCTGATATGTTTCTGGGTCTGGATTAGTAGAAAATATATGTGCAGAAGTAACATGGCTGAGAAAATCCTATGAGGAAGTTGACTTTTCTAGATGCATTACTGATTATATAGTGATGTATCTACTTACAGTGATATTGCAACATTATGTTGGAAAATAAAAAAAACAAAAGCAAAGCCCCTTAGCACCTATGGTCACTGCCCATCTAACGGAAAGGACGAAGAAACATACATACCAGTAACCTACATTGTTCAGTCTTGGCATCACTGTTGTGGAGCCTTCAGTGATACATAATGGTCACATATTGTATATTTGATGATGCAGATAACCTCATTTTGGCCTCCAACAGAGCAACCCCACACAGGTAGAAATTGTCCTCAAGGAAGAGTAAAAAGGATTAAAAAACTACCTTCAGTCATAACAGCTTTGATGGAAACTTCCCAAGCCATCTTTCTCTTCCTTTCCTCTTTATTGAAATTACCATGTACATCAAACTTGGTAAAGGACTTTCCAAAATATGGCATAGCTGTGGAATGTAATCAACTATGCTGCAAAAAAAAATGGGCAAAAGCTGTGGTTAAAAGAGAATCTTGGTAGTCAACACTAGCCAGCATCAGTTGGGATCTAATGTTCATGCCTTTCAAGCTCATAACTTGGCCTTGCAAGCAGCTGAATATCTTTGCCAGTGCAATAGGGTGGTGCTGAGTAAATTATATACTGAATTGGTAGCTCTGCCTAGTATTAAGGCTGCAAACATTTCCTGTTATAAGAGCTAGTTGCTTATACTTTTGCCAAACTAACTGTTTAGGTTGAAATTTTCCATGCATGGCATTTGCCTTATGAAGAAATCTTTTGGAGAATTTCAGACAAAATGTTTCTGCTGTGAAGCAAGAGAAAAACATGCTATTTTTTTACTGTTAAAAAACATTCCTGTAACCTTTACTTTGGCGGCTCTTGTGCCCTCCTTATATGTTGGAGCAGGAACTAGACATCTGGCAAAAGGGTGGTCTGTATGTCAGTGATGTGCTTTTTGCTATCCATATGACAAACCATCTATAATGTAAATCTTGGAAAAGTCCAGTTTGTATGAACTCACTACAAGTTTGCTAAAGCTTCACCACAAAAATCCCAGAAGTTTCTGTTCTTACTGAGCATACTCAAGCTCCCCTTTTCTAAAGCTATCTGTCTATATGTCATTCGCACAAAACAGTAGGCTGTGCTGCTTCTCCTCTTATTTGAATGGTTCATCCACTAACCCCAGCATGGGACTGTGTTGTCATCCCACATATACTTGGAGGATTCCAGGCTTTTCTTAACATGCTTATTTCCAGGCTAGGATAGGACCAGACATCAGAAGGGAGAGAAAGAAGCTCCTGTCTCCACTTGCTGACACCAGCAAGTGTCAAAGGAGAAGACGCCTTACACAGAGGCACACAGGATAGGAGCTGAACATAGGACACCACAGAAATGCAAGTGGAACAAGCAAGAAAGGTGGCTGCTGGTGCAGAGCAGAGATTAGTAGAAGATGGATACTCAGACTGGCTGGTCAAAAAACTATGACTTGAAACCGAGGAAGGAAATCTAGAGGCAAAACAAAATCCATGTGAAATGTAGGGTAGAAGAGACAAGAGACTGGGTGGCAGAGTTACATTTCTTCTAATGAAAAATTTGCAGGACAAATTAAAGGACATTTGGGTTAAAAAGCAGGAGTCTATGAATAGTAAAGTCCAGATTAAAATCTTATAAAGAAGTTAGACTTCTGAGGAAAATAATATTTCTAAGAAAATAACTCCTTTAGTACCAAGTCCCCATTTCAGCATGGAATGAGACCTCCTACAGTGATCTGTTAAGGCCACTGCCATCGTATGTCATGTTTCTGTACCACTGATGCACACTTAGGATAGCAACCTACTATTGCTATCCCATATTTCATTAGCTCAATTATCAAAATTAGGGGCAGATTTACAAGTGACAGGGAGAAGCAAAAGACCTATTACCAGCAGACAAAATACATTATGCAGGAGTCCATCAATTAGGAAAAAAAAATGTTAGGGACTTACAAGCTGAAAAAGGTTTAAAATTTCTGATCTAAAAGTTGCAGATTTTCCATGACAATCCATGCAGACATTACACAATGAAATTTATAGTTTTCAGCTTGCTTTTTACAGCCTAAGGAAATTGCATAAATGTGATAAACGAATAATCTGAAGTTGCAAAGTTAGATTTTTAGCCAACCATCTCCATTATTGTTCAACTTTGCTTCTCTATCAATATAAGCCTTCTTTATATACTAAATGAGATAGGGATTCTGTATGAAAAATCGTAAATGATGTTTGAATTGACCTAACACATTAGCATAAACCAAACAAATGTTTTCAGCATTTCATAATTTTGAGTGATTTTGCAACTTAAATACAAAGCTTAAGGCTTTATTTTAGCAGGAACTTCTCATATATCTCTCTCTTCTCCAAATAATAGACTAGTAATGTTACCAGGTTAAAAACAGAAGAGTCAGAAATGTTCAAATATTAAACAGACTACATGACCTTAACTCTGCCCAGTGCTGTGTAAATAATAAAACAGAGGGGTTTTTTTCCACTTAGCAAAACATTGCTTTCAGATATTACATAATACACTGAATTTCTGTTACCTAATGTACATACAACCTGAGGCTTTTATTTCTTTTCTTCTTTCTTGTCTTCCTAATTTATCCCCTTCAGCATCTATTATTCATATATTTCTAAGAATACTGAAATTCATGGCTTAAAGGTCTAACAAAACTTCTATTGCAGATTTAGGTGGATCTACTTTTTCTTGTACTGTAATGTAGTAATTTTGTGTATTTGTAAACTGCACTTGTTCTGCAGTCTCTCAAGATCAAAGAACTGTTAGAGTAGTGAGAGGCAAAAAGAAATGTCAATTGTGAGGGATGATGTTGTATAAATCCTGTATGAAATTTATGCTAACAAGTATACTACTAAATATTGTAATAATAATGAACCCATTTGAGAAGTAATATGAAAACCTTATGGAGACTTATGGCAGTGATAAGAATAGGGAGTTTAGCAGTGGTTTTTAATAATAATTTTAACTGTCTGTTGCAAATAAGTGCTGCATTTGTCTCATATAAACCTAAAAAACCCTCTGGTATCCATGTGATATATGCAATAGAAGACAGTGGGATACAAATCAGTAATATGGCTTCCTAGACTGCTCATTACTGAACATTTATCACAGAATCACATAGTGGCTGAGGTTTGAAGAGACCTCTGGAGGTCATCTGGTCCAAATCCTCAGCTCAGTCAGAGACAACTAGACCTAGTTGCCCTGGCTCATGTCCAAACAGCTTTTGAATATCTCCAAGGATGGAGATTCCACAACCTCTCTGGACAATCTGTGACAGTGGTCAGTCACCCTCACAGCGAAAAAGTGTTTCCTAATGTTCAGAGGGAAGCTCCTGTGTTTCAGGTTGTGTCTATTGCCTCTGCTCCTCTCACTGAACACCACTGAAAAGAGTCTGGCTCTGTCTTCTGTACACTCTTCCTTCCTATAGTGTATTAATAAGTATACATACTCTTATTAAGTATACATTAATAATATCCTCCTCATACATATGGAAGGAATTCTTCTAATCTATGAATTACATAATGATGGAAAATAAAAGTATATGTATATTTAGAATGCCCTATATGCTGGCCCTTCAAATACTTTTACCATTCAAGTGAATTCATTTCAAATTTTAATAACATTGTCATACTTCTGGTAGTTTTTGGAGAGCAAACAAAACAGCTTGCAGATTCAACCTAGCTATATTTTTTCTTCTTAAATTTTACCATGGCTTTTTAAGCAAACATTTAAACAAGGGAAAATGTGTTTTTAATCCTTAAAATTATTTTTTAAAACCTCTTTTTTTTTTTCAGAGTTTACTTCAGTCTTTTTAACAAAGGTATTGCAAACTAGCTTTCTGCCTGCAAATTTTTTTTAATGGCCAAGCAAGCAAGCAAAGTCTCTAATAGCGAGAAGCCGAATGGAAATGTTACCACATCCCCAAAAATTGTGTTGCACTGGGTGTCTGCTTTCTAGAATAACAGCTGTTGCCACACAAGTGCTTAAACATGATTTTGTTAAATTATATACTGAAATGTTATAAATTATACTTGCAAATGACCACTACGATGTAGATCCAGAAGACCATTTCTGACTGAAATGAATATACTTTAATGCTTTATTTGCTGCTGAAAAGGACTGTAAAAAGGTGTGGTCACAAAGCATTCTAAACACAAACCAGGCACTGCTCCAGTCTGTGTTCCCATCCTTGGATTTATTTTCCATGATACCTTAAAATAACATCAATAAATCATAACTGGCAGCCTAAACTTTCCTATGAACTTCTGTTTTCCCGAGAATTTTGTATAATGCTCATTAACCATGACCTTGTTTTCCATTGCTTCCAAGAGACATTAAATTCTTTTACTCTCTAGAATTGAATCTCATGTTATTTTTTTCTGGTCCATAACACAGTGACTCACCCCACAAATCTAGCTCTTCTATGGCAGTTCATGGACTGTGATTGGATTCGCCAGTAAGCATCCAAAGCAACTCAATCCTAGTACAAGTTGTGAGATTTTCTCACATGGATACAGAGGCTGTGAACCTGGCAGGGATAATTTGCACAAAAGCTAAGACAAAGACGAGTCTACAGCATTTGCTAACCTCATTCTCAAGGTAACCAGAAGCTGATTTTAAACATAGAGTACATGAAAAAAAATTATATTTCTGACATATAGATACTCAAAATACGTGATATCTGTCCTAATATCAACTGACACACAGATGGACACTTTGAATACTTTTTCCTTTGTTGATTCATAAGACTTTCTTGCAATCTTCCTGAATCTAAAAGAGAGATGCAAATGAAGGAGCTCAACAAAAATTCAATTTAGGAATAAAGCAGAAGCAGGGAAGGAAATAACAATTCCTCTTTGATTGCACATGCTGTCCCAGTGCCCTGTACAAGCCACTTGAGAGGCAGAGATAGTTTCAGCCTGGACAAAAAGAGAAGGCAGTACTACAGAACTCAAATTTGCACCCCCATGATCCAAGAAAAGAAATGAGGCAGCCCTCTTAGGCATAAAAAGAAGGACATACCATAAGAAAAATTCTAATCGAAGGGGGTCTAAGGGTGGGATAGTGATTCCACACCCTTCTGAGATAATTAACACACTGGAGCAGCTCTATGGAACTTGGTAAGACGCATCTGCGGGTCCTGAGGGAACTGGTGGATGAAGTTTCCAAGCCTCTGTCCATCATATTTGAGAAGACGTAGCAGTTCAGTGAGGTTCTCATTGACGGGAAAAGGAGAAACATAACCCCCATTTTTAAAAAGGGAAACAAGGAAGACCTGAGTAACTACAGGCCGGTCAGCCTCACCTCTGTGCCTGGCAAGGTCATGGAGCAGATCCTCCTGGAAACCATGCTAAGGCACATGGAGAGCAAGGAGGTGATTGGTGACAGCCAACATGGCTTCACCAAGGGCAGATCGTGCCTGACCAGTTTGGTGGCCTTCTATGACAGGGTGACAGCATCGGTGGAGAAGGGACGAGCAACTGCTGTCATCTGCCTGCACTTGTGCAGAGCATTTGACACTGTCCCGCACAACATTCTTCTCTCTAAACTGGAGAGTCATGGGTTTGACGGACAGACCACTCAGTGGATAAGGAATTGGCTGAATGGCCACACTCAGAGAGTTGTGTTCCACGGCTCAATGTCCAAGTGGAGACTGGTAACGAGTGGCATTCCTCAGGGGTCAGTATTGGGACTGACCCTGTCTAACATCTTTGTTGGAGACATGGACAGTGGGATGGAGTGCACCCTCAGCAAGCGTGGTGCTGTTGACACACTGGAGTGAAGGGATGCCGTCCAGAGAGACCTTGACAGGCTGGAGAGGTGGGCCCGTGCCAACCTCATGAAGTTCAACCAGGCCAAGTGCAAGGTCCTGCACGTAGGTCGGGGTAATCCCAGGCAAAAATACAGGCTGCGCACAGAATGGATTGACAGCAGCCCTGAGGAGAAGGACTTGGCTGTGCTAGTACACAAGAAGCTCAACATGAGCCAGCAATGCCTGCTTGCTGGCCACAAAGCCAACCACATCCTTGGCTGCATCAAATGGAGTGTGCCTAACAGTTCAAGGGAGGTGATTCTGTCCCTCTACCCGACTCTGGTGAGACCCCACCTGGTGTACTGTGTCCAGTTCTGGAGCCCCCAAGAGAAGAAGGACGTGGACCTGTTGGAGTGGGTCCAGAGGAGGGCCATGAAGATGATCAGAGGGCTGGAGCACCTCTCCTATGAGGACAGGCTGAGAGAGTTGGGGCTATTCAGCCTGGAGAAGAGCAGGCTCTGGGGAGACCTTATAGCAGTCCTGTAGTATCTAAAGGGGGCTCTTAAGAAAGACAAGGAGAAATTCTTTAGCGGTGCCTGTTGTGATAGGATGAAGGATAATGATTTTAAAATAGAAGGAGGCAGATTCAGACTTGATATAAGGAAGAAATTGTTTACAATGAGGGTAGTGGAACACTGGGACATGTTACCCAGAGATGCCTCGTCCTTGGAAACATTCAAGGCCAGGTTGGATTAGGCTCTGAGCAACCTGATCTGGTTGGAGATGTGCCTGCTCCTTGCAGGGGGGTTGGACTAGATGACCTTTAAAGGTCCCTTCCAACCCTAACTATTCTATGATTCTATGAATGAATCAGCTGAGGGAAGCAGCAAACTTTCAGCGTGCCTTCTGAAGTGAGGATTTGCAGCCACCCTCACTGAAACTGGAACAACATACAAATGATGTAGGAATGATGTAGGCTGACATAGGAATTGTGGACATTCGTATATACCATTGTACTATGCTGCTTCATTAGGTGAGCGATAATCAGGAACTGCTTGGCAAGAAACAAAATGGATGTTGAAATGGCTTCTGCCATAAGGAGCACAAGCTTCCATCAATTTATCAACCTCTGCTTGGTTTCATCAGTCCTCACTGGGATTACTTCAGTAGGGATGTGTTGTGGAAATGGAAGAGTGCAATGAAAAATGTTACAGTTTGATTACCTGTTTCACTTGTCAACAAACAGTCATAATAATAATGGTTTGTTCTAACAGTAATCTCACACATGTTCTTCATAGTGAGTTCAGTATTTTACCTCCATCTCAGACACTTGACTTTTCAAATTTGATGTTATTTATATGTGGCATTTGATGGCAAAGCCATAGGAATTCTTCAGGTTCCTATGTGACTGAAGGGCAAAACAATGCCTACTCTAAGGAAACAAAGCGCAGCATGCTAGCTTAGCTAGAGAATAGACTACTCTAAATGGTAGGGTGATGGTTGGTATTAGCTAGCATAGCATAATAACTCATGTACCCTATATGTCTTACCCACTTTGATTTCTAAAAGATCTGTGCCCAGGAGTGGGGACACTTGATGTTCAAGGACATTGTTAGATGTGCCTGTAAATCAGGCATAGGATCATGCACTGAACTAGAGGATGGATGCTCAATTAGGGAACGTCACTCCTCCTCTGGCCTGCTAAAGGAGAAAAGGATTCTGATGAAAAACTAGCATATGATCACACTGTTCAAGGCTGCACCCACCAGCAAACCAAATTCTGCTTTTTATAACTTTTAACTCCCTGCCTTTGCAATAATGTGAGTACTGTATATGTGGCATACAAATATTTACTGTGAGTCATCACAAATACATATAATTTAAACCATTAGAATAATCATGAGGAAATATGTGTAACTGTGTTGGTGTTCAGTGTATACATCAAGGAATATATGTGATTTCGCAATATTTAGAAAGTAGATGCCATTGTTGTTACATAAAATAGAAAGAGTTTGCATCTGTAATGTTACTTGTATACATTTAATACAACCTGGGGTTTAGTGGGGCTGTCTGTAAAAACAATCCTGTATTAAATCCATCTTTTTACATTCTGGAATGGATTAGAATTATTTCAACAGAAGAGTGGAGCTAAATTGCTCCGTGGCTTATGAGGAACAAATATTGCCAGCTGAAATGCTTGGCAGCTCAGCTAAGTTTGTAACACCAATACCAACCACAGGCATGCATTTCATCTTTCTTGGGACACTTTGGTGAAGACGGAAGACTGAGGAGTTCTCTTTAGACTGGCTTTATAAAGTCTTTCTTTTAAAAAAAGATATCAACATCTAACCTATGTTGCTGACAAAACCTGAGTGGTTTATGATTAAGAAGTTTGGGATCATCATAGTCCTTTTACTACAACATCTTTTAAAGTTCCAGTGCAAAACTGTAGGAACAATAACATGAAATAGTGTGAGAACATTGTTTAGACTAAAGAGCAGTGGCCTGCATTCAGATCTTTTAATTGTTTTCAAGCAGAAAATTTTTAAATTATAAGAACATCACAACATACAATCTAGACCTTTTCTTTTTTCATAGAAAAGATGTTTGGTTTTTGACGCATGGGTTATATTTTTCTACAGGTATGAACAAAAGTTAAAAAAACACTAATGATTTATCAGAAATAATACTTACTAGAGATTGTCATCATTCAGACAAGGAATTAGTTAGATGATGGCTAATCTTTCATTCAACCCTACAGAAAATGAATATCATACACAATTTCGTTTACTTTCTGAGCTGTTGTTGTGGTTTTGTTTAGTGAGGGGGGGCCTAAGGTGGAAGCTTCTGTAGGAAACTGCTAGAAGTTGCTCCCCTTTTGTTTAGTGGACTCGGCCGGGCCTAGGGCGGA
>JAAGAY010142994.1:0-46156 GCA_011801015.1 Ardeotis arabs | reverse complement strand
TAATTACTTTCTCATCAATACAGAGCTAACCTGGATTACAATCACTGACCTGAAGTTAAAAGGCCTAGTAACTCATTTACAACTTATTGAATTCCTTCTTTTGCCACCCTTCAATTGTTTAGTTCTCTTTCTTCACTAATATTTTCTTATTTTACAGAGTAGTGAATCTGTATGTTAACAATGCTACTTGTCTCCCAAGTTCAAATATACAGTAAAACTTTGTACCTTTCCCGCTCCTCAGCACATTTCTGTGAATAAATGACTAAAAAGATGTTCTTGTATTTCAAAATAAAAAAACTTGTATTTCAAAAGTTTAAATCACGACATTACATCTCTGAGGCACAGAAGACAGCCTTCCCCCCAAAATCAATAACACTATTTGACATTTTGACCATATACAATGACTTGGAGACCTTCTGGGCCTGTCCATGGCTGTAGTATTTACTTGTATCTCTGGAAAAGTTTAGTTTTTAAGAATCTAACATTAACGTTGTGTAATTGTTATCGTGCTCACTAGACTCTTATTACAACAATTATCTCTTCCAGCAGCAGTTTGGCTATCAAGTATACAGCTTAGAAGTGGTTGCTGAACTTCTTCAAGCAGCAGGGTAGTAGCTGGGTAATTAGCCTCACCAGGTGCAGCACGGTTACTAGTGTTTCAGCTAGCCCACGTGTGTTTCAATCATGTTTTTGTGATCACAGCGTAGATGCACCCTTTGTCCTTCAATTTTAAATGTTGTGTAGAGAACTATGGCACCTATTTAAAGGTGTGCAGCAAGTATGAAAATCAGATTTGTTCCTTAGTTATACTTGCAATATGGCTGAGTATCACAGCTGTGACTGAATGCAGATGCAATGACCTTCAGCTTTTAATTCCCTGGGTAGTTCAGTGACTCCCTAGCCACTTCTCAGCACACATGAAATACTAGGCTGACTTGAGGCAATGGACTGACTCCAAACTAGGTCATAGACTGAACCTTCACAATCGAGTATCTGACCAACTATTGCAGGACCTCCCAGTTAGAAATTTCAGATAGTACTAGAAGCTCCCCCAGGCAGCTCCTGTTGCACCTACTCCAGTTTGTATGTTTAAATATACTGATTGACAACCCAGGTGGAGTGTCCCAAAGACTCCCCTACGTGGTTTCTGTTGAAATGTTGATCAAAATGTACATAGACAAGACATTTGTAAACAGTCAACAGAAAATGTTCCTGCAGAAATGATCACATAGGACAGTCTTTTGTAAATAGGTATGATATTTGAGATGTTTTGAATTTAATAGTTAAGATACAGCAACAGAGATGAATTATGCATGTGCTGGGTTGGTCATACAGGGCTACTGCCAGCTGGATTATCAAAACTGAGCAGAAGAGTACTTCTGGGAGCCCTTCCTGATCTAGTTGAGAATGATGCTACAAAGACCCTTGCTAGGGGAGTTCCCACCAGTACTGGACAGTGACAGATTACCCTATTTGGGAGATTTGATTCCCCCATGAGAGTGTTACCCTAGACCAAGGTCTGAATAAATTAGTTTTCCCTTTTAACTGACACCTTGTCCTTCAGTGTCTGTGACATATCACCTTTTTCTACTGCAGCTAAATCAAACGTCATATTTTATTAACACTGATAAAGTGCCTAACATTTGTGGAGTGTCATGCAGGAAGGAAAATTGCCAAGAATTTATGTAATGTATGAAATTATGCCAGCTGCCATAATTAGAGTAGATTCGGTATTAAATGTCTTCTTCATAAGTCTTTCATTTCCTTATACAGTTCTAGGTCCCTCTATTTACTTTGAATAATATATTTTCATGGTATGCTGAGGGAGATGCAACAACAAGGAGATAGAATATGTATAAAGAAAAGTTTATTTGTTTGTTGTTTTTATTTTTTAGAGTAAAACTCCAATCTTGGAATGCCTAAGGGTAAGTAAAACATGCTGAGATGGAATTTGATAGAACTTATTAGTTTTAAGGAAAGCATTGACAAAACAATCCACTGGCTCCTTGATATTGAAATTAGTAAGTTAAAGGAACAACAAAGGTGATATCAAACATCCCAAAACTTCAAATACTTAGATATAGAAGAGTAGGTTGAAAGAAAATTCAAATAAGTTTGGACAAAAATGCTATTAATTAAATAGTGTGAAGCGCAGCAGTAGTCTGCTGTAACAAGATAGCCTTTTTCAATGTTTTTACTTATGACCTGCAGAGCTAATTAATATGAAGCCAGAGGAACAGTATTTGTCTAATCGTGGAGAAGATACACTTCTACCTCTGACAGCCAAAATACTAGTGTGCATAAACTAGGACAGTCAAGAGCACTTACAAAATGGTGTAAAACATTAGTACTAATTAACTGTATTCCTGGAAAGCATATTTTTAGGTCAAGCCAGGCAATTAAAGCAATGTTAAAAACAAATCATGTTTATCTTTGTAATGTGATGCAGTGATGTAATAGACTAAGAGGTAAAAAAATAAAGCCTAGTGCCTTTAAACCAATGAGGTGTCTTTCTAGGGGGTTCTGCCAAGACTGAGTTGGCCTCCAGATTTCATTCCTGACTGCTTGTACTCAGGGAGTTACTTGCAGACTAGAAGGAATATGGAAAGAACAACAAAAGCGGTTGTTAATGTTGGGTCACATTAGCAAGTGTTGGGTCACATTAGCAAGCAGGTGAGTGTTGTTAGGCAGAACTTACAGCCCCACAACAAGGCTGCCAGCAGAAATGGGCTGCAAGTGTGCACAGGGGAGGTGGTTCAAGTGGATAGGTTCACGAGCTCAGGGGGCGTGTGCGAAGCAGGTGTATGGGTTGTGCGGCATTAAGGCGAAGGCTTAGCTTGATGGTATCTGTGTGATGCTCTGCCTTCCCCAGAGCGGGGCTCCGGTGCGTCCTGGGTTGGATTGTTGGCGAGAGAGCCGACAGTTAAAGTGCTGAACAATAAAAGTACTTTATTTTTGAGAACAGAGGTGAAAAATACAAGGGCAGGTCATGGCTGGCCCTCTAAAGCTCTGTGGAGAGTGACGATATGACACGTTGCTATATTTGTATGTAACTTACTGAGTGTTTTAGCTTTCCTAACTACAGGGGAGCAACATGATGCCCATTCTACGAGACAGCTGGCTGCTTAGAAGAATGATGCTGACCCATATGAATAGAGGGAATTTCTTCAACACATCTTTCAAGGCCTCCTTTTTCACCCAGGTTTCCTTTAATTCCAGTGCAGCTTTGGGCCACAGCAGCATCTCGCAGCTAAAAATTTAGTTAGATCCTTACTAACTAAATGTTATTGTAAATGTCTGCAAATACTTGAAAGTTGCAGATAAAATGGGGATAGATACGAATAAGGGCTTGTACCTGTCCTGGTTTTGGCTGGGACAGAGCTAGTTTTCTTCCCAGAAGCTGCTATGTTTTGGATTTAGTATGAGATTTGGTTGTGTGGAGAATGTTGATAATAAACTGATGATGTTTGTTGCTAAGACATCAAGGACTTTCAGCTTCTCAAGTTTTGCTAATGTGCAGGTGCAAGAAGCTGGGAGGGGTATAGCAAGTACAACTGACCCAAACTGATCCAAAAAAGTATTCCATACCATAAACATCATGCTCAGTGTATAAGTGGGAGTTGGCCAGTGGGCAGTTCTCTCGCTCTTTCTTTCATTGCTCGGGATTGTTCTGGGATTGCTTTTGGTTCTGTTCCATGACTGCTGCTTGGGATGGGCTGTATCGGTTGTCAAGTGGTGAGAAACCATGCCTAGTTCATCATTCTATTATTATTGCTGTTATTATCAGTATAGACTATTATTATTATTATATCTTCCTTTGCTGTCCTAGTAAACTGTCTTTATCTCAAGCCATGAGTTTTATTTTCTTTCTGATTCTCTCCCTCCTCCTCCTGAGGGAGAGGGAGGGGGAATGAGCGGCTGTGTGGTACTTGGTTGCCAACTGGGGTTAAACCACAATAGTGCCAAAACAAAGTTTTCCCAAAATAGACAAGCAGTCTCAAAAAGCACACTGAATAACAATATTTAGCCTGTTGTTCTGGGAATAATGGAATCACTGATACCAAAAGCCCCTCTGTATGCATCAGGACTCTCCTATCCTGGCAAAAGATGAAGAGAAGTGGACTACTGGCAAAGCTTGTCCGTATCTTTAAGACTCTTCAACTATTGCATGAGGTAACTCAAGTAGTTACAGTCAGAAGATGGAAGTTCAGAGTCAAATTATAGCCTCTTGTTCTGAAGAAACATATCAAAGGAATCATGCTGAGTAACTCTGGGAAAAAAATATCTTTGCAGAAGTGTTACAGTTAGGTATTCATGAAGCAAGACTATCTTGTTTTTTAAGCCTTTTTTAAGCTTTTTTTTTTTTGTTTGACACTAAAGTGGATAGTGTTCCAGTAACTGAGACATGATACAAGAGCACAGAGAAGAGTTCTAGTGTTTGTGACAAACATTATCAGTTCAAACAAACTGTAGCAAGATTTCAGTTGCTTTATATAAAGGAAGGACTCTTCAAAATGAAAAATAACTGCCCAATAAGAACCTTTCTATTGTGCTTGCTTACTTTGATAAAACACTTTGCTTTAATTGAGAAACAGAATGTCACGGAGAGAAAATGTCTGGCAAAGTCGAGCGAAAGCAACAGTAGTTGCAATGCAATCCCCACTCACTGGAAACAAGAGGATCACCAATGTTAGCCTTTTAAAAATCAAACAAATCTGAAACAAAATCAGTCTCCCTTCTCAAAAGAGAAATGAGCTTGACAGTGGTTCAAGTGACTGTAGTTTGTATATGCTGTGAAGCTATGACATGCTGCTTCCTCTGATCTTCTGTAACCCAGTGAGTCTCCTTCACCAGTTATGAGCCTGCAAAAGCTGTGGAGCAGCAAATTAAATGGTTGTGTGCAATTTGCTTGTTAGAAAAAACTCTGATGAAGATACTAGGACACTTTATTGCACACTCTGTACCCACCCACATCCGGAGGGTATTTTCACCTTAATTAATTAAAACATGCTGTTGAGACATATCCACAGGCAAGTTTGGGTGGTTACTCTGTGCAGTGTTTTCATGTATTAAACCATGGTGGCACAGAGTTCTGCACAAGCCGGCCAGCAAGGTGTACTGCCAGAGTTGCTGACAGATTTGTGTACTGGCTGCTGAAAGATTTGCTGTTAACTCATGTTAGTGAGATCAGAGCTAGTTTGAAGATGTCTAGCCATACTACAGTTACACTGCTGAAAATCAGCGTGTCCTCATTCTAAAGCCCTTACAAATACAAGAGAAGATCTCTATATAAAGAACAGCTTATCAAGTTTTTTTCCTCACGCCTTACTGCAGATAAAAGTCACACTGACAATACATGTGTTATCTCAACCTATGTGATAATGTAATAAAACTTACTCTATGGAAGCTGTCAAGTGAAAAAAAAAAAATTTCTCCCACCTGCCCCCTGCTCATGCAAGGTGATTGCCTAGGGTAAGAAAAAAACGTATAGCGTTATGTTAGAGAGAGATAGCAAAACTAATAGAAAACAGAACTCCAGCTTTTTTTTTCTGCTCAACTCAGTTGTCATAATAGCTCTTCTGAATCTAGAATGAAACCACAGTGTTCCAGTGGAGCAAAGAGGAGTTAAGTAAATGTTAAGTGGATAACATGAGTCAAGGATGTCAGAGAAAGTAGTAAACATGCCCTTATCAGTCAGTTATTCCAGAAGCTGAGCTGTTGAGCCTACACATTCACTTCAGAACTGCTTCTATCATGGATTAAAGGCTGAGCAGGCAAGGCAGCTCTCTTAAGTATAGTAAGCTGACTGATGAGGACAACAGGAAACATCCTTCTTCCCACTCATGTATTCACAGCCCTTGTTAATGTCAGCATTTTGAAGCATGTAAGCCACTAGTTCAATTAATCCTAAAGAAGTCTTTCAATTTGACTGGAGCTTCAAGGAAGGGATAAAGCATCTGTTACTAAACTCAGCATGTATCTGGTAAAGATGCCCAGAAGTGGGAAAGAAGACAATTCTAGAATATTTATGATGTGGAAGAAGGACAGAACACTCTGTGTAGAAAACAACCTTTATTTTCGGAGTATCTGTTTCAGGTTTGTTTAGGTGGATATGTTTAATAGGGTTATTTGTGGATATTTTATCACACATTAAAGGTCCTTGGATTTGCTACTCATACTGCAAGATTTTCCAGAAGCATCTAGCTTTCCTCATGCATTGCATCAGGTGAGGACTGTAGGCAACATCAGGATTTAGAGACTGAGGTTTTTACTGAATTCAATAGGAACCATCCTAAAGATTAGGCTGTGGAGGAGGTATGAAGGATACTCTACTAACCAATACTTCAAGATGAGGGTCCCTTCACTCAGTTTTACCCCAGAAAGAGTATTTTTTAGAGCATTAGAACTACTCAAATAAGCCACTTGTTTTTGCCATTCACAAAAACCAAACAAACAAAAAACCAACAAATGCAGCACTTTCTGGTCTCTTCCTTTAGCTGCTCTGCTGTGACCTCGTTATCACAGCATAACTGAACACACTGATAATATTTCTTATCTCTCTGCTGGTGGAAGAATCCCGACACAGGTTAAAGCACCGACATCTCCCCCAGTTCAAGAACTGCTATTATTTCAGAGGAGTGCGAGATAAAGTGCAGAAAGCTCAGATCTAACATGTAGCTCATTTGATCTAAACATTAGGCACCTAACAGAAAGGAAATAGAGTCTGGCCCTGGTGTCCTCTGAGGTATGGAGCCTCATATTTTGAAATTTAAAACCTTGCTGCCTGCTGCCACAGCCTCCCTACAAATCAACTGCAGGCACTACATATGCTTGCAACAGTTCATTTAACTCTTAGCAGTCTTGTACTTAACAGTCTGCTACTCTCCAAATCTTAGTCAAATGTGGATTTCGTTCTGCTTTCCTGCTGCTGTCCTGCTTTTGAAGTCAGTGCTTCTAGAATAAATTGAAACTGGAAGAATATATTTCTTTCAAAACCTGATGTCCAGGCTTAAACCCAATTAATCATGTGCTGTTAAAAAGAGATTTTGCATAGAGTTTTAAAAACCTCTTTTCTTTAATGAGGATGGAAATACTTACAAAATTTCTAGTTTAGTTATCACCTCTGCTGATTTAGATTTCACTCTCTACCAAAGGCATCTGCAAAGTCAAGATTTGTTCAAGAGCCTGGTATCTGAGTTCCTGCTACAAAAGCAGACATATGACACAAGTCAACCACAAGTACTAACCTTTAATATTAGTTCTGAGCTGGAGAGTTCTCATTTCTTTCTAGATTAACAATTCTGATCCCTCTCTTTCCACATTAGGTGCCTTCTCACAAATATCTTGCTGATGGGCATTTTAAATAAAAGTGAGGAAAAAGACGTGCTGGATTAATCAGCAGGCATTTGTATTTATCAATTTCTTCTCATTTTGATGGAGATCTCCAAACATCCCACTAAGGGAGTATGCTAGACTGAGAAAATTGTGTTCAGGAGTACAGTCAAATCACCTCAAATATTTCATTTTTCCAGTAAGCCAGGCAGATGGGCTTCCCGGAGAGCAGTGGTCAACTCCTTACAGCACAGCGTAAAGGCATCTGGGGCATCCTCAGAAGAAGGATGGGCTGCTGTGGTAGGCAGGGGGAACAAGTGGATTTGCATCAATGCTTTTGCATAAATAACTCTTGTGACCCAGAGCTTCCCCACTACTGTGGGCAGTGCCAATGGGGAAGCTCCAGCCTTTTCTGCAGGGCTGCAAATCTCCATCTATTTAAGCATTTACAAAATACAGGCTTTAACAGGCCTTAGGTTTCTCTGGGATTAGGCAGTGGCTCAGCAGAGTCACAGGCCTCTCAGTTGCCTTTACAGGTGTCTGAGTCTGAAGTCTGGTAGCACTAACATGCCCAAGCCCATCTTGGATCATATCAAAGGGGCTGATTATTTTGAGCCCGTTGCTGAACAAGAACAACTGAATCCATCTCCTTCCCCTCCAAAACACAGAGTAATTGAAGAGGTGCCAGTGGGTGGAACTAGTGAATTCTTCATTTTGGGTTGTTGCTATAGCAATACACTCAACTTTTACACCAATGTGCTGAAGGGCAGCTCTGTTATGTTGTTTATCCCCTTGTACATTGGCCAGCCATCACAAAGCAATATCTCATCCTCTGGAGTGTAAAGAAAATAATCTTGTTTACTACTTGAAGAGTTAAGGACACCTTAGAAAAACCTGAAAAAGGCTAATATATTTATAAGTGTTCTTTTGTATACAGCAGCTGAAAAGAGCCCCTGATGAATATTAACAAAAAAAAAATAATTTGTTTGTACTTTAGTTACATAAATTGTATGCCAAAGAAGGAAAGAGAGTAGCAGTTAATAGTGTGGAAACTTCTAAATATGTATGCACAGTTTCCACAAGCCTGACTGATTCCATCCTGTAGAGCTGTGTTATTTTTTATCTCATCTCCACTGAGGTAGCTCTATTGATAGCTTATGTGGTAGTGACAGGATAGCTGCAAAACTGAATGCAGTTCTGCAGAGAGTTGAAAAATGATTAGTAATGGAAATCACTTTACTCTCTTTAGACTTCTTACCTTACTGAAGACAATAGTTTCATAATTATACATAATAGTTACAACTATGACGGAGTGCAGTACTGGTGCAGCAAAGCAGACTTGTCTTCAATTTCTACTAGTTATCTGAAGAAATATTTCACTCTAACTTGAATTTTATTATGAAACTTGGCTGGAAAGTCAGTGTCAGAATGAGAAACAATGCAAATTATTCAAGAGAAAGTAAAATGGAACAAGGTAGGAGGAGACTCTTCTGATTAAATTTTCAAAATAAAGTAGCACACTAGTCTCACCTCTGAAAAAAATAAGAATTCTTAGCATGTTTCTTTCAGAATATACATTAGAGCACGGTAACATCTCTATTGTGAAAAGAAGTTTAAATGAAAATAGTTATTTTTGCTGTACATGGGCAAATGATACATCACACACTCTGCTGCAGGATGTTTGCAGAAAAGGTCACTTCAAACACACTCCTTTGGGGATATAGACTCCATTCTCATACTTCATATCTTGTTTCCAGCAGTGAGAATAAGCACTCTGTCCATTCCTGTTTGAAAGCCTCTGAAACTCTTTCACAATACCGGGAAACACAGGCTACTTTCAGATCTGCAAGACTGAGGAGCAAGTGTTATTTGGTGTAGTTAGGTGGCAGGAAAAAAGTAACATTGTCTTAATACTCTAAAGTAAGTAGTACAATGAGCCACAGTTACCCCCTCTTTGTATACCACTTTGTGTAGCACTTTTTTGGGGGTCAGGAATGGAAATTAATCCCTGGGATACAGGCAAGTTTCAACCACATGACTTGATGCTCTAGTGTTTGTATTATGCTTAATAAAGGTATCCATGCCTGTGGTTTTAAAAGGAACTGGCCACAGCTGCATTTTATGAGCTGTGTGTTCTAGTTGGTATCTTAGACACAGTAAAAATAATGTCCAGACAGGGACCCTGAGGGGACATGCAGAGGAACACTTAAGACCTGTACTAGAACCTGTACACCTGCGTCTAAACCTTGAGAATGTCAATTGACTCTCAGCAGGGCAGCTCTGGACATGCTTGCAAGGACTTTGGTAACTGGGGAACATTGCCATCCAGCTGGCTTTGAGTTCTCTGGGTTAGGCAGCAACTGGGAAGAAACTTTCTGCCAGTTTGGGGATAAAAGCATAGATAAATCCTCTTCTTGGCAAGGCTACACCAGTGAAGACAGCTTTGACTCTAATGTGCTGCTAGCCGCCCACCAGTTTCCCCACCTGAGGGACCATTGCTCTCCACAGGCTGAGCCATCACTCCCCTAAACTAGCCCAGCCAGGAAGAACCAGATCACCAGAGACCACCCATTAGAACCAATCCTGCTGGTTTTTGCTTAGATGTGTTAGGACAGGCTCACACAGACAACTCTGCTAGTAGGTAGGTGTTAGAGCCCAGTGAAAGCCACTGGGCACAGGCCAGGTGGGGCAGCAGGTGCTCAAAACCCAGTGGAACCCTACCCTCCTCTCTCCTCTCCCGTGAGGCACAGCCCCACCACACCCCAGTAAGCAAACCTTAAGGAGGGCTGGTACCACCACTGAGGCCCAGGGTTGGTCACAGTACAGCAATCACCAGGCAAATCCACAGCCATGAGAGAGTTCTCAAGACAGGCCGGGAAAGTAAGATGCCAAGACAGAGTCTGGGTCAGCAATGCGAAGGCAGGGTACAGGTATACCTGCAACAAAGCAGGGGGAAGGACAGGCAGCAGAGAGAGCTGCTCTTTGTGCTGGCATAGCCACAACAAGAACTGGTCGTGGTCAAATCCCAGGTCTTGAATGAACCTGACCTTCCTTCCCAACAGGATACAGCCTGGGGGGACATATCTTTTTTTTTTTTTTTTTTCTGTTAGAGTACTCTGATGAGTAAGCAGAAGGCAAAAGGACTCTGCTGTGCAGTGGGACCCATTACAGAATGGATTTCCTTTGCCCGATTCTGCTCCTTCCCAGTAAATTGCACCCTAGATTGAGCTCTTGGCTAGGAAGCAAGGTGAAAAACTTACAGTGATCCCTATAATAGTGAGGAGTGAAGGTTTTAACTTCTATCTTGACAGGGTATGGAGAGGAGCATTTTCACATATGGAAAACTGTTCTCCAAGTGAGAAGAGTTTCAAAGATTAATAGCCAATTTTTGCTGATTGCCTGTTCCACTAGGCAGACTCCTGATCTCCCATCTGAGAACATGTTGTCTACTGCTTTATCACAGACTTCTTCCCACACAGTGAATTCTCATCAGCTCACAGAAGCAATATGTTCCTCATCAAGTCTGTTCATTTTAATGATTTCTAATAGGCTTTGCTTCTTTGCCCAAACCTCATCCCCAGTGCCTCCTCAGCAAGCTGTATCAAAGTAAAAAGAATTTTCCCTTTCAAATTAATTCAGTTAGCACAAACTCCTGAAAACTGGAAGTACTAAAATCAATTTGGACTCTATACAACATTTACAGTATTAGATATGGTGTGTGGTTTGTCAGCAATGCTCAGACATGTATTTCCATGCCTCTCTACACAGACTATAATCCTTGTGAAAATACAGATGAGATCCTGTCCTGGAACACTACCATATATATTACTGTCTGGAAAAGAAGAGAATCTGAGACTGTAAAGGATTGAGTTCTGTTTCACTTGCAGAAAGCTCCTGCTGAATTGCACCTCATTACAGCATACCCTCAGTATGTACCATTTAGATGAAACTCACTTGCTGCTCCTGTTTTTCTAGATATATACATTTTTATCCTTGCTCTTCCTTCGTTTTCAGTAATGATACATTACTATCCACTTATGTATTCTTCTTCTGTTGAAAAAAACTATTGAACTTAGTAAGATCTGACTCAGATAAACACTCTGTTATACTTTATAAAACAGCCCAGAGATACAGGCTAACTTAAGTGAATACAATGCTATATAGTCTTTCTGGACAGAAGAAGATTAAAAATCAACCACTCTTTTGTTCCACCAGGAAGGTCGTCATCACCAAATTTGCTTCACCACATTTGCATCCTGCTCATGGCTTGGACATGCGTACTCTTCACTGGGTCAAAAACTGGCTGGATGGCCAGGCCTGAATAGTTGTGGTGAATGGAGTTATATCCAGTCAGCAGCTGGTCATGAGTTCGCTAAGGCTCAGTGCTGGGGCCAATTCTGTTTAATATCTTTATCAATGATCTGCATGAGGGGATCAAGTGTACCCTCAATAAATTTGCAGACAACACCAAGTTGGACAGGAGTGTTGATCTGCTTGAGGATAGGAAGGCGCTGCAGAAGGCCCGGCAGAAAAGGACCTGGGGGTGCTGGTTGACAGTTGTTGGCTGAACATGAGCCAGCAGTGTGCCCAGGTGGCCAAGAGGGCCAACAGCATCCTGTCTTGTATCAGGAACAGTGTGGCCAGCAGGAGTAGGGAAGTGATCGTGCTCCCGTACTCCGCACTGGTGAGGCCACACCTTGACTACTGTGTTCAGTTTTGGGCCCCTCACTACAAGAAAGACATGGAGTTGATGGAGCGTGTCCAGCGAAAGGCAACAAAGCTGGTGAAGTGTCTAGAAAACAAGTCTTATGAGGAGCAACTGAGGGAACTGGAGTTGTTTAGTCTGGAGAAGAGGAGGCTGAGGGGAGACCTTATTGCTTTCTAGAACAACCTGAAAGGAGGTTGTAGTGAGGTGGATGCTGGTCTCTTCTCCCAAGTAACAAGCAATAGGATAAGATGAAATGGCCTCAAGCAGTGCCAGGGGAGATTTAAACTGGATATTAGGAAAAATTTCTTCACCAAAAGGGTTGTCAGGCACTGGAAAAGGCTGCCTGGGGAAGTGATTAAGTCACCATTGTTGGGTCACATTATCAAGTAGGTGAGTGTTGTTAGGCAGAACTTACAGCCCAGCAACAAGGCTGTTATCGGGAATGGGCTGCAGGTGTGCACAGGGGAGGCGGTTCCCGCGGATAGGTTCACGAGGGCAGGGGGCGTGTGCACAGCGGGTGTACGGGTATTTAACACTGTATTGTGCAGCATTAAGGTGAAGGCTTAGTTTGATGGTATCTGTGTGATGCTCTGCCTTCCCCGGAGCGGGGATCTGGTGCGTCCTGGGTTGGTTTGTTGGCAAGAGAGAGCCGACAACCATCTCTGGAGATACAGAGCTTAGGGATGTGGTTTAGAGGTGGACTTGGCAGTGTTAGATCGATGGTTGGACTTGATTATATTAAAGGTCTTTTCCAGCCTAACTGATTCTATGATTCATCTTCAATCTTCCGTCTCTTAGTGCTCTGCACTGGCCCCATGGAGGAGCAGGAGCTCTCTAAAGCTCTAATCCCACCTCACTGGCCTCACTCATATCCTATCCCATAATTCTCATCAGAAACAATGTCCCTTCCATATGCAAGTGAGGATGAAGCTGTTGCCTTGTCTATTGTCTCACTGCTCCTGAGTAAATTTTTTCAAAGTGTTTATTTGTTATCTTGTCTCTATATATGAATTTTCAACTGGCTTTTGTTTATCTGGATTACATTTTGCATATAGAGGCCTTGCTTATGATGATTTAGTACCAAAATAAAAAAAATATTTCAGTAAGAGGAAGTAAAATAAAAGCACCTCTACCTGAGCAACATCCAGCTGTTGTCAGTATAGGATAACACTTTAGCTCCAGAGTACGAGATTTGGTAGAAAAATCTAGCTATTTGGTTCACATTTTGTAAATATTCATAAAAATTCATAAGCACAGTGCTACAGTCACTACTAGCTGCAGCTCTTGGCTAGATGCGAATGAAGACTAAACATGCTCTGTATACCCAGCTCAAACTGCCCAACACACTGAGTAATCAAGCAAAAGCACCTGATTAATATTCAGGAAGCTTCAAATGGGCATAGAGACTAGTACAATAACCACAACAACAAAGCAAAAATGGAAACACTTTTGTGTTAGCAACTCCCTTGCTGGTTCCGGCACTCAATGGGACCAGGCTACACACGGCGTCAAGGACTGCTTATTCAAATGTTTTTCTTCTGTGAAATAACTAGTTCTGTAAATATAGATTTGGCAAGAGAGTGCATGGGGAAGTATAATCCAGAGACCATCTTCTAAGCTTGTCTGTTAGAAGAACCCTTGACCCTTCAGTACAGTTAAACAGAACACATGCATCCTAGCAATACTTGTGTCTATGGAAATGGTAAGAAAGAGTCAGCAGAGTTATGTGCTTGAATTTGCCACTGATTTGCTCTGTTGTCTAAGAAAAAGAACAATAATTTCTTCAGTTATAAAAAGAGCACCCAAGACTGTACTGTATTCCTGTTTTCTGTTTTGGAATGGTCAGTTTTAAGATGTCATCTTACCAGCTTTCAAGTGAAAAAAAAAATGGTAGTTTGGTTATTAAAAAAGAAAGGGAAGAAATTATTTCAGTGATTTACATTGAATGTTCACATCAAGATAACTAGATCTAGCTTTTGTGATGCCACAGACTTAGTTTCCCACTGACCTGAGTGGCTTTCTGCCCAACACAAACCTCAAACTTAATGCTAAACAGGAAATACAGATAAGCAATCATGCTACATCCAAACCGGAAGGGTTCAAATTTGTCCCACTCTCCTTTTCCTGACTGTTATTAGTCTGTACATTGCTTATCTCATATTTGGTTAGGTAGAAATACAAAAG
Source organism: Ardeotis arabs (assembly GCA_011801015.1). Classification (NCBI taxonomy): domain Eukaryota; kingdom Metazoa; phylum Chordata; class Aves; order Otidiformes; family Otididae; genus Ardeotis; species Ardeotis arabs. The sequence continues at coordinate 31,932 of JAAGAY010142994.1, read as the reverse complement.
GAAAAAAGAGAGGGGGAGCAGATCTTTTTATATATTTTGTTAATTTTACATAAAGCAACATATTATGCCTTGCTCTCACTTTGCAGCCCTCAGCTTGCAAGAAATAAAGAGTTTCCTTATAAGAGCTGTCGTTTCTCATCTACCATTACCAGTGAGAACTGAATCTCTCTGTACCAAGTGAAAAAAAAACGCAGAGATTTCTAACTCAGATGTACGGTCTTACATCATATTTTTTTCATCACATATGTCAAAACTCCCTGGTACGAGAAACACATGACCTGGAGAGACATCACCAGAACCACAACTATGACATCACACACTCCTGCACTAGCACCTTAGCTACCTGCCTTTGACATACCTTTTATCCTGCAGATTTACATTACTCGATTCCAATTTGATGTCACTATCATTTCTAGAAACACTTCACAGGAGAATGCAGAAATAGAAGATGTCAAAATGGAGACCTACCTAAAACCAGCTTATCATGCAGTTAGTGGCCTTACAGAATGGCGTGATATTAAAGACATTTATTCCAGTAATTTGTCTTCAGATAAAAAAGCTGAACCTCTCGTACTGGCTTGTCAATGTAAGAATGCTTTAGCCAATCTAGTTTCTTATGTTTGCACTTTCATAATATGAGAAGAAGTCTTTGAAGTTAAATAGCAGCCTTGTGCAAATTTTGACTGAAGGAGCACTAATAACCTATGCTAGTGAATTCCTCAGTCCCCTCACTTCCATTTCATACCTTCTTTGTCCCTTCCCACCACAGGTGCCACTCTTCCTCCATCTAGCTGGAACTCCTGCCAAACCCATCCCTTGTCCCCAAACTGACATCCCAGTTATTGTTCACTCCGCTGCTTAGAGTTCTTTTCTCATTATCCATACCCAATTTCTTCTGAATCTATTCAATCTACTGTTTATTAAATTAAGCTCTCATTGTAAATTAGGCAAACCAAACACTGGGCTGCATTAGGAGAAAGATGGCCAGTAGACTTAGGAAAGCTATTATCCATGCTCTGCTAGCAATGGTGAGGCTGCCCTGGGATATTGCATCCAGTCCTACATCTCCCAGCTGGAAAGGGATGTAGAGAAATGGGAAAAGGTCCTGCAGACAAGATCCATGATGAACAGGGGCTGTGGACAGGTGCCCTGTAGGGACAGGAGGAGATAGCTGGAGTGGTTAAATTTATTGAGAGGAGACTAAGGGGCATGCACAGCTACTTAAAGAGTGGTGCCAAGATTATGGGGCCAAACACCTCCTGATAGTGACAAATGATACAACAGGAAGCAGCAGTCACAACTTTTTCCTTCAGAGGTTCAGATCTGGAAAAATGTTTTCACTAATAGAGTAGTGCAGCACAAGAATAGGTTATTCAAAGAGACCGTGGCATCTCCTTTGTTGGAGGTTTTGAATACCTGGCTAGACATAGCCACAGCTGACCTAGAGTCTGCAGTAGTTCTAGCTTTGAGCAGGAGGGTGCTCTAGATGATCTCCAGTACATCTATTTATGACCTGTGATTTGATTAAGCTATGCCAACGTCAACCACCAGTCAGCTAGAAAGTTCATTTTCAGTTCCTAGGGAGCAGAAAATGCTGTGAGCCACAAAGACCTCCAACTCAGTGTTAGTGTAGACCAAATGTCAATGGAATGAAACAGCAGAACAGAGAGATTTAAAGTAGATAAATATTCATGGAGTTACCAAACATCTCAACACTTTCTGTCAGCTATTTACTCTCATGTTTGTTATAGAAAGGGAGAGAAATTTATCTTTTTTTTTCTAGTTCTTTGTTCCAGTTCTTTTAAGTTTTGGCTTGTGACTCGTTTGTCTTTGCCAACAGGCTGCCTAGCTCAGTTCCTGTTGATGAATATATTAGGGTGATTAAATACCTTTTTGTAGTTATTTAAGCTCTGTTTTGTTTTGAGATCAAGCAAGTAAACGTATTGTAGTGTAAGTTATAGACAAGAGAAAAAAAATCTTTTTTTATAGGATGTGTGGCTGGATTTTCTATGGTACGTAGCTCTGTCTCCATTAGCACAGGCTGATACAACATATGATCTGGATTATTTGGTGGAAATCAAGTATTACACTTCAGTCCTTTCCCCAGATTTCTTCAGCTTTTAGTTGGATTTCAGCCCTGACATAGTCTTAACCTTCATTTCACTGAAGTCAGAGGGAATTCAGTTACCAGACAGAAACTGGGGACAAAGGAGGAGAATACGAGAAACTAGATCAACACTGAAAAAGTAAATATAATTAAAACATGTTCACACATTCTGTGGATTGATATACATAGTAAATTACAAACAGACTTCCTTTGCATCCTCCTAACAACAAGACTATATTGGAGAACACTGTAAAAGAGTAAATAGTTTCCAATAAGTAAGGGTCATTTTCAAGCCTCATGACTAAGTGCTCAGAAAATGGATTATATGTTGAGAGATTAGCAGTGGTCTGGTCTACCAGCTAAGATAGCAGCTATAAAGGAGAGATACTCAAGACCTTCCTAAGATAAGTGAATATGAGTAAATTTTCTAAATGACACATGAGAAATGTGATACACCACCACCAATCAAAATTGCCTTTTTCAGCAACGTGTTTACATAGTATTTTAGGTGTGTCTTAACCATTTTCAAAGTTCCCTTAGACTGGCAGTGGAGTTATCTCAAAGCACCTAGAAGCCTAACTCTTACTGTGTTTATTAAGCAAATATGCCAAATGTACTTCTGCACCTTTAGCTATAATAATACTCTGGTCATTTTCAGCTTAAACTTCATTTAACTCAAGTATTAGGTACCCAGAACATTAAGACACTACCGAAATACACTTCCAAGATCAAAGCTGATTGAAATAGTGGTGAAACAGAATCAAATGACAAAACTATATTTTCCTCCCATTTTGTACATATGTTGTCCCCCACCCCTGCCCTGAATGCTTTGCCAATTATATTGACATGTCGTATTTGTTTTTTTCTATGTGATTTGGCATTGCACTTTTCTGCTAGAGTGGTTTTTCCTGTTTGGCCTAAATGTGAGCCTTTGCCTGGGATCCATTTTAAGAATGAGCTTAGTTCTATAGACAGCTGGTACATTATTGCAGCACTTTATGCTGCTACTGGGGCTAATGATGAAACTGTTACTGGTCTGGATTTACAGACTTCCAAAGAGTTTTATATAAGAAGTTTAGCATTGTAAAAGTTATTTCCAGCTATACTGAGAGAGTTAATTCCCTCTCTGCAGCTGAGTTTTCCCTCTCAAGTATGCTTCCATGGTAACATACACACAGCTACTGCAACAGTGAAGTTAATCTCAGAAGCTGAGTTTCTTAGTTGCTAATGCTCTGCACTGAATCTTAGTTGAGATCCTAGTAGCACATAATAGAAATAATATTTGGCAGTCTTTCTGTTACTTTTACTTTCTGATCTATTTCAAATTATCTTCTGTTTCAAGTAGTACTTTTACAAAACTGCTGGAAAAATGGACTAGTATCAAGAAAAATATAGATTTCTAATGAATATAAACTTAAAGGTAAATACTGTAAGGGAAATTAGAATAAATCATACTTTATAGGTAATGCACCACTGAAATGTAATAAATATTCTAGGGGAGAAGCAGCAGTTAAGTTACAGTAGGTGGATAATATCTTGAGAAAAAGATACTCTTGGTGTCCTCAATGCTGTGCACAACCAGATGTTAAAGCATGTTCCAACATCACCATTTGTGGAAAGTTTCAGCCAACACCTTGTTGCTCATATCAGGGTCATTCCTTTTTAATGAGAAGACATGCACAAGTTATTTGCTGAATAGCTTTGAGAATAATTGAGCTATATGATTTTACTGTTGAAAACAGAATATTCTGTGAGGTCCTTTCCTGAGCACCCATCAGTGCAGAACATCCAGAAATAACTGGACAGAATAATACTTATTAAAAATACTGGAGATGTTTTATAACTGCCAGTGAAAAATCTAATTTGTTATACTATTTTCACATGAGTTTAACAGGCCTTGTAGATTAAGTGTGTGACTGATTGCAACTGCATTCCAGCTAAGGAACATGCTCCCAGTACTAGCATGAACACTTGTATAATGCAAAATGTGGTTTTGGCTTGCTCAAAAACTTCCTGATTCTAGAGAACCTCAGGTTAGCATTAATGTAGTTAGATCAGTTTAGACATATAGAATTTAGGGAACATGCTATTAGTGAATATTCACAAAAACCTTATTGAGGAAATTTCCCAACAGCTTATAGGAAATCTGCGGCAGAATGAAAATCTCCAGAGGAGCATTTAGCAGCCTCTTTAATGAAAAAAAAGCTTTTTCCTTTTTGTCTTACTGTAGATGGTTTCCACAATAAGCTTCAAACATGAACTGCAACTGACAGATTTTTTTCACTGCACTCCCTTGTTCATGTTCTAAACTAGTGCACAAGGAGCCTGTGGTCCTGCTGAAAGTGGGATATGACCAGGTTGTTTAAAGAACTATAAATAAGGATGAACTGGACTTGAATGGACAATCTTTTTTTCTGTTACTCTTAACTTATAAATACCTGATGTTATATAAATATTGTCACTTCTTAATACGTAAGTATGAGACAGAAAACCGCTTGTCTGTTTTGGGTGTAAAGACAACCTTCCAAACTTGAACAGCTACTATTTTGTCTTAGCCTGAAAAGCTCAGCTTTGGGCTGCATGAACGTTTTCCATTAACATCAATGTGGCACTAACCTGCAAGTAAGTTCATTGCAAACAGATGAGACCTACACATAAATGACAACTTCTGTTTGTAGGCAATCTGAGTGACAGTCACAGTTGCATGGGTGGCAAGCCAAATGAGCAAATGCTAGAAAATTTCCAGCACATTTTCCCTCCCCAAACAGAGATTCTGAATGAAAGACTAAGATGAAAATCGCTAATGCTTGTCCATCTTCCCATTGGCAGTGACTGGAATTAGCTGTGAATTGAGTCATTGCCATTTATACTGTTCATACTGCTGTTCAAGTCCATTGTTCTCTGCAAATGCCTAAAGGTACTTAGGGGAGTAAGATGCTCTACTCCCATAGCTGGGAAAATGGAATTGTAAAGCTCTTTGAGAGTCTTTGCTTATAGTAAAATGCATATATATATTCAGCCTGAAGTCATCCTTCACCATTATGTTTGCTAGTGAAGATCACAGAATCATAGAATGGTGTCCCTGCTCCTTGCAGGGGGGTTGGACTAGATGACCTTTGAAGGTCCCTTCCAACCCTAACCATTCTATGATTCTATGATTCTATCATTATCAGCTCATGTTGAGCTTCTCATCCACCAGTACCCCCAAGCCCTTCTCCTCAGGGCTGCTCTCAATCCATTCTCTACCTAGCCTGTATTTGTGCCTGGGATTGCCCCAACCCAGGTGCAGGACCTTGCACTTGGTCGGTTGAACTGCATGAGGTTGGCACGGGCCCACCTCTCCAGCCTGTCCAGGTCCCTCTGGATGGCATCCCTCCCCTCCAGCGTGTCGACAGCACCACACAGCTTGGTGTCATCGGTGAACTTGCTGAGGGTGCACTCTATCCCACTGTTCATGTCGCCGACAAAGATGTTGAACAGGGCCGGGCCCAATACGGACCCCTGAGGGACGCCACTCGTGACGGGTCTCCACTTGGACATTGAGTCATTGACCACCACTCTCTGAGTGCGGCCATCCAGCCAACTCCTTATCCACCGAGTGGTCCATCCATCAAACCCATGCCTCTCCAGTTTAGAGAGAAGGATGTCATGTGGGACAGTGTCAAAAGCTTTGCACAAGTCCAGGTAGATGACATCCGTTGCTCGTCCCTTGTCCACCGATGCTGTCACCCCGTCACAGAAGGCCACCAAATTGGTCAGACACAATCTGCCCTTGGTGAAGCCATGTTGGCTTCAAGATGCTTTGTAAACAGTCTAAACTGACATGATAGCTTTCAATATGATATAGAAGTTGAAGATTAAGACACATTTTGATGATAAACTAAAGATACTACTAAAGATATACTTTGATGAGTGAAAGTAATTAAAGAAATGAGAGTGAAACGTAAGACTTGTAGTACCATGTAGCGTCAGTTTATCTTTAGATGGTAAAAGGCTTGCACAAAAAAGAAAATTTTATTCCTGACCTGGCATATAGGCATAAATAAAGGTTGTTACTGAGCTAACTTTAGTTTAAAACTGTTAGAAACAAGTATTTACAATCCTTTTAAACTGATGTGGTATCTTATTCCTCTCTTCTTAAAATGTAACTGAAAAGGACAGGAGATTAGGAAAGATTCTGAAAGACTCCAGGCGGGTTGACAGAAGCATCTGTACCTTTAAAAAATCTGTTATATGCAATCTAATAAAGATCAAATGATGGCAAAGGACATGGGACATTGTTTTCCCAAAGTTTTGGTAAATGAGACCTGTGTTTTTATCAGCAAGTGATCTTTCTCTAGATTTTAATATTTCAGCATCATCGAAAGAAGTCTGTAGAATAACTACACATTAGCTGTACACGATAGTAATTTTTCTATGATCAGTAGTAATTATATAATGTTAATAGGGGCTGTACAGTCAATAGCTTTTCTACATGTAGCCATACAAATGACTAGTAAACACTGAAGTCCATTTATTTAAAAACATCAGTCTCCTCTCATCCTCTCGCTTCAGTTCACCATATATTGCCTTCCTGGATAATCTGAGATTGAGCATTACTGTTACAAAGATAACTCATTTCAACTATATATAACAGCTAAGCAGAAAAGCAATTTTTTAGACTCTTGGTACATTATACTACTAATGGATTGTCATTATCTTAGGTAGATGTAATTGAATTTCCCAGTACAATTTAGAATTATAATAAACATATCAAAGAATAACTACCTAAAAATGAACAAAAATGCATTGCACACACACCCTTTTCATTTTTACAGCTTTGATTAAGCCTTCTCCCTGCCTCTCCATTTATTTGGTCACTTAAAATTGTATGCTTATGTAAAAAAAGGATATATCCATTTACTGTAGTTAAATCTATGCAACCGTATAAAAGTGCTTAATAAAGGAAAGCAAAATAATCCTTTTGAAGTCAATATGAATTCCAGTAAGGAAAAAAATATATTTAATTTCTCCCCTTTTGCTTCCTTCTTTCCTCCTTCTCAACCTTTCCTCCAGCAGCAGCACTCCAAATTTCTTCCAAACTCCAAGAGAAGACATTGTAGTTTCCAGAACTATTTGATGTGGTAAGAAAAAGTGGATGGAAAAGAAGAGAAGCATGCAATTTAACACAGCTCTGACCAGCAAAGTGCCACAGCAGAAGCTTGGAGGCTTATCAGCAATAGGAATTGGAAGTTCTAGAATTATCTCATAGACATGTCATTGTGGTAGTGCAGTGATCCCAACTATGCTTACAGTTTTAAAAGCAAAAGGAATCTGTCAACAAATGACAAAAATAACATTAGTGCACATTTGTGATCACTTCTCAGAGGTTCATTTTGTTCAGCCAGACTGAAGTATTACAAGCATCCGTAACGCTATTTATAAAGTCAACTCTCAATATGCAGTACTTCTTTAAGGAACAGTTCCAACAGATCTGTCTTTTCCAATGGCTCTTTCACAGTATTTTTTAGGAGGCTTGGAAAAAATCCATGAGGTTTTCCAAAGGACACTTACTGGAACATCAGACACACGATCCATCAGTTTTCCACTTACTTGCTATGGGAAATGATGCTTGACTTTCTAATCACTAGACTAGAAAAATTAGTCTTTTAAGAGAGCCTCAAAACTTATAGGAGGAAAGTAACAAGAAAGTTAGGCAATCAGTTGTCTTTTTGTCATAGCGGAACATAAAACAGACAGAATCTAATCTCAGAGCATTTCTCAATATCGCCCTACAAAGCAGGGTAGGTGTAATAGCCATCCTCTGATTGTTTTCTCATTTGAGCCACCTGAAGATACCAAGCACTAGCAGCAAACGTAGGTTTTATTAGAGTACTTTTGTTCACAGCCAGTTTAGGGGTGATACAGTTCAAAAACAGAACGATTACTTTCCAGCAGTTCAGGCATTTTGAAATGCAAGCTCATAGTGTTAAAGGGCAATTGTATCTGGAAATTTGAGTCTGAAACTTTAGCAAGAGCTGCCAAGTTGTAACTTGTGCTGACAGCACTTTGTTTAGGAAGTGTAACTACTGACCTTTTTCCTCCACTGCAGGGAAACAGTCTGTTTTTTTCAGCCTGCGCCTGCATGCGTCAGGCACAGTACTCCTATACTCGTTTGGCTGGTAGTTGAAAAACTAATTTTCTTTTTTTTAGTTGTCTACTTATGTGTGTTCAGTGACCACAAATCATTTGAAAAGATAACTCATATGTACAGGCAACAGTCAGGCATTGAAGTCACTGATAAGGAAACACAACAGGAACCAGTTCTCCCACCCTAATTTTAAAATCACAGCCATAAAGTCGTATGTCAGAAATCTCTTCCATATCAAGCAACTCATATGCTTCCCACCTGGGAAGTTAGAGCAGCAGTCCAGATCTGCTGGAGGTGAGTGTCCTCTCTGCTCCCATGCTGGCACAGAAAGAAGATAGGCTGGCATTTTCCCTCTGATTATAGATGGTTTCTCTCTGTTATGTAAGGAGAAAGCAACCTCATTCCCACTCTGAGAAAGTGGGGAAACAAAGCAGCTGACTGCAGCCATCAGACTCTGTTTTCCAGTGGAACAATGAGCTGCATATTGTGGTCCTTGAGAGTATTACCCAGGCAGGAGAGAAGATGGTGAGCTAGGACAGCTGGCTTGTTGCAGCTTGCTTAGAAAGACTTACCTGGCTCCCTTCCACTGTGAGCAGCAGGCATCAGATAAAAAGAGAGTTTCTTTCCCCTTAAAATCCTTTCTAGTGGGATGCAGCTCAGCACCTCTTCTTGCACGACTCTCACGCTGGCATTTTTATATGAGATGCCCAGGGTAGCACGGACTGGGGATGTCCAGGTGAGGTGACAGCGCAGCAGGTGCTGGGACAGGCTGGGTGGTCAGGGAGGCCAGTGCTCGGGACACAAGTGGGGCTGTGGCTCTAAGGTAGCTCCCAAGCATGAGGCAAAGCCCCCACTGAGGCCTCTCTTGGCTACTTCTCACCTGGCTCCTGCCCGGCAGCTGCAGCCCAGGTCCCGCCATGGTGGGGAGGCTGAGCTTGCCTCTGCCTGCAGGGCCCTTCCCTGCTTTGAGAAGTCCGACCAACAGTACGGTCACCTCCGGCCCTGCTGGGCCCTCCTGGATGAGTGTCTGTAGGAGTTCCCAGTACATAGCTCAGCTAGAAAAAAGAAATGGGACAGAACTGTGTAATTTGTAATGTCATGCCTTATGTCTGGCTAGAGCTAGAGCATTAAAAAACTGCTCCAAGGGACCGAGACAAAGGAGGAGCAGATTTATATTCAACTGAGAGCCTAATGAAAACAGGCTCAAAAAAGCTGTTTAGTGGGTGTTGTCAAGCACTGCAGTTTGTGGCATGTTAGCTAGACCCGTATTTGCCAACCTGTAACAGGTGCAAGACAAGGGTGCACATCCAGAACAATGCCAGATGGAGAGAAGCGGGCCCTGGCCTGCTACGGATGTTCTGCCACCCCCTGGGATGGGCTGTAGATCTGCAGCTCTGGGGTGAGTCAGCAGCAGAGGGTAAAATATCAGGATGTTTTTGGCTGTGGCCTTGCATTTCACAGTCAGGGCTGTGGCCAGCTGTGCTGCTGTGAACCCTGAGAAGAGGAAACATAGAGCTTGTACTCCTTTCAAAACAGGGCCTGTTAATTTAAGCTATTACAGAAAAAAAACCAAAAAACAAAAAACAAACAAACAAACAAAAAAAAAAAAAACCCCAAACCACTCAACAAAAAAACCCACAAATCCCAAAACCCCAAAAACCAAAACACACATGTACAAAAACCCTCTTCCTTTTTTAAGGGCAGCCTCTATTTCTTTTTGCTGAGATGATTTTAAGCTAGCCAGTTTAGGAAATGTGGGCACTTCAGCTGCAAACTTGGTTGGTCAGTTTGTTGCCACAAAATCCGTTGGAGATTTGGGTAGCCTGAACTGAGCCTGAGCAGCCACTGGGTGAGTGACTTGTGTTGCAACTCCAGTGATGTCTTTTGTGCAGGAAGAACATGCAAAGGACAGGACTCTCACAGCAAGGTTAATGTTTCATAGAATTAGTTGTAGCCTTTGGGTGACACTTCAGAAGAACTTACCAATTCAGTTGCCGCTGTATTCATTTTAATCTCCCCTCCTGCTTTTTGACCTATGTGATAGGGACTAAATAATCTGTAGCCCTGAATGAAAATTGACACCTTGCAGCCACTGAACCTGAAATAATTAGCTTTTGTGAACTGATCTGTGTTGCTGTGCAAACAGGTATATAGATTCAAACTATAATGCGGGTAAGAGGATTTAGCTGGTAGAATTAAATTCCAGCATATGTTGGTCTCAATGAGAGTTCACAACGATCACCACAGTTTGGCAACAGCAGCCAGATTAATTGTGACTTCCAGAAAGAAAAGAAGTAGCTGGAATCACACATGCTGCAGTGCAATGAAGATGGACTGTAACAAAGCTGATAGCATCTGTGGTTAGTAAAGGCAGCTTTTGCTCCTGGAGCTTCATGTTTGCTATCAGGTCTTTACAACACTCCCAAGAGATAACACACCTTTTGCAGAGACTGAAAGTTGAACTACAGGGAGGGTCTCCAGTTCTCTGTTTAGACTAATCCATAACCTTAATTTACTGTGGTTCACCTAGAACATTTATTCAAGGTAAATATGTAGCACTAACTTGGAGAACCAATGCCATTTTTAACCTTTGATCACCCAGATATTAAAGTTGCTTCCATCTTACTGCACATAATTTCTTTCCCCTACAACACACTCCTTCTGGTTCTATACCTTCCCAGAAACAGCTGCATTTCCAGAACTGCTCCATGACCGTCCAGTTTAATTCTTACTCATCATGCGAGAAGCTTTTTGTTTGCCTGATAGGCCAACATCTGCTTCACAGGCTTGAAAAATTCCCAAAAATATTCCTTATCCATTCTGAGATACTTGGTATCTCAGCTCTGCATGTTTAAGCCATAGCTAAGCAAATCTTTTGAAACTCACTAGAGTTCCTAGCCCAAATTTTGTTTGAAAATTCTCACAGCTTAGATTTCAGAGTGGTGTTTGAACTTTGAGTAGAAAGTATTTTCCTCTCCCCTGTGCTACCTATCATCCTTCTCAACAAGTAAGAACATACAGGAAAGAACAATAATGAAAATTCTGTTTCCTGGAGGTTTGATGCAAAGCTTTCACCGAACCATGTAAGGTCTTTTAAATGGATAAAAACTAACATTCCTAGCTGTGTCAGACAGTTATAAGCTACATTTATTTACATGTACATAAGTTTTAGCTCTACAAAACAACACAAGAAAATAGGCTGAGATTAAACATTTGGATCAACAGTTGTCAGACTTTGTCAGACGCTGAGGTTTACAGGGGGCACGGACATATAGGCAAGCTAGAGTAAATTTACAGATTTTTAAAGTTATAAAGTAGCCCAAATATTATATCTGTTGACTATAACTATATGATTTAGAGTGCTGAAAGATTATGATTTGGAGACTTCAAGTGATTTTAGTTCAAGTCAGATTCAGCTATCAAACAATTAGATTTCCTACTGAATATTTTTCTGATCCGCATGTCTGTGCCTTTGGAGCCTGACCAACCAGACAGCTAGAAGCTGATAATGACAAGGAATGTCATAATTTTCCTATTTATTAGTATCTGTAGGTTTATGATACAGATCAGTTGAATAAATCTGAGAGATGTACATCCAGTGGAAGAACTCAGAGAACGTATTTACACAGTGGGCGTTGACACATGCACAGCCTATAGCAGAATCCTGAAAGTCATTGGCTCCCCTGTTACCATGTGACTGAGTGTCTCTATTATTGAGAACTAATATTTAATGGCAACCATAAATCTTCAACATATTTTAATCTAGTTTGTGCTATACGCCATTGCTCATCTTCTTTTCCCAACACTTATGTCCTGCGTTATTGCCACCACTTGAGCATTTAACTAAAGTGGTATTTAATATTAAACTAGAAGGTTCATCACTTTCCTTGTCATATCCTTCAGCACTCAAAAAGATATTTTCATTAGAATTAATAGTAACAGTTCCTTTAATTGATGTTAGGTATGCTAGGTCACTAATCTAACGGTCTTTGCATTGTCTTCTCAGTATGGGCTAGCTTCATGTATTAATACAAACTCTTTTTGAACTGAAGACGTGGGCGTTCGCAGTTTCAGGACATTAACCATGTAGCATTTACTGATTTGTTAGGATCATTTTGCATTCATCTTTTGTCAGTGAAGTAATTTTGGAAGAGCTTTTTAAAATCTACCTATCGAACACATAAAGGCAAATCTGTATGCAGAAATGAAACATGATAACCTGATTTTAACTCTACTAAAAACAAGAAAAAAAAGGTTCTTACAGCTGTACAGAAGGTGTATTCGAATGTACCAGCACACAGATTTAGCTCAATTTGAACCCATTGTGTTAATTTGTGGTTAAGAAACACCGTAGTCTATAGCTGAGATGGGTCTTAACAGAGAAGATAAATCTTAACAGAAGCTATTTCTTGTGGTAAACCGAGAGGTCTATATTCAGCTTCACTGGGCTTGTGTCTTCCTATTACAGAGATGTGACATTTAAACACTGCTTAAGAGCTTGTTACCTTTCACCAGAGTGCTCTGACTGTCAAGAAAGACCTGGAAAGATATCTAGATTTGCAGACTAGAGCTGCCAAAAATCTTCTGGCTGGTAGAATTCACAGTAGCACAACGCTTCACTATGAAGCACAATCAATTGATTCTTAAGTGGCCATTATTTGCGAAGTAGACAGTCTGTTCATTAGTGGAACCGATGAAGAGTGAGATGTTAACAGAGACTATTTTACTGCCAGCTTTCAGAGCTACAAGGGGAATATGCAGAGGGAAAGTGAGCCTTCAGAGTCTCCATTCCTCATCATTACAGCTACCTCCTTAGAAATGCAAAAAAAAACAAAACCGGAGGAACAGCTTTGATGACTTGCCAAGGGCTGCCTTTTACAGCAATTCATGCCTCAGATAGTTTAATCATATCATGGTGCTTTTCTTCAGATATCAGTTTGAGAGAAGTCTAGTCACTAGGCTCTTATGCCCCTATTTAGCCCTGATTTATCAGAAGTTTATGATTCTCAGTCTTTTCAAAAGTGCAGAACCCCGAACACATGCAGCACTGCCGTCTTCTAGTGGTGGAAAGTACATGTCCTTCTTTTACAGCCCTACACAAAAGTGAACTTGATACTATTTGTGAAGAGTTGTCCGAGTATACGAGAAGCAGCTGTCTTCTCCTTTCAGCTCCTCAGAAGTTACCCCTTGTAGTAGAGAGGTATAACCTCCTCCCTCACTGCAAAAGTCTATTGCAATCAGGTTTTGACCCTGAACCTTTAGAGGTATGGTGTGGACAGCTACAGTTTAAGAGAAGGACTAGTTACCAACGCTGGTAACAGTAAGGCTTACTTTTAAAATTACAAGAATTGGTCTTAAAGGCTTTATTTTGAAGCTGTTTATGATACAGAAGAAAACAGTCAGGAATGGCTTCATTTCTATCACCTCTGCTTGGAAACCGGTGAATAAAAAGGACAGGACGATGAACCTTTCGAAGTTTAATGGATGATAGAGTGAATTCTCAACCACACTCTTGTTGTCCAGCCTTAGAGGTGAGTTTCAGCTCCGAGAGAAGAATCGCTAGACCTACATGTTGGGCAAGGAGATACCAACACAGGATTTTTCTCCATTCCATGAGGCTCTAGAAAATCCTAGTGCTTTTGGATGTTACAGTGAAAACACCAGACAAACGGTAAAAAATTTTCTAATCATTTGACAGACTGACGTGTATCTCAGGAGTTCAGGCAGGAAGATAGAAACAACAATTAAGATCCCCAGTCTCAGTAAATTTGAGATACTTGGGGTACGGATGTTTTACAGTGAGCTTTTGTTTCTTGCTGACGAGAGCCTGCCATGTGAATACATTTAGAAAAGGCTGCAACAATCTTTTAATATTAAAAATATTAGGCAAATGAGCTGTTAAGCTCTCAGTCCAAACAAACTTTACCTTTTCAAGCCTGATGTACCTCCACTTACAGACGACAAATTTTAAACTCTTATGACATTTTGGGAATCATAATAATTTCTTCTGGTTATATCTTCCTTTTAACATGCCATGGGATTTGCAGAATTTACACCACTGCCACAGAACCTGCAGCACACTTGTTTTCATTAATATTTCAGATTCTCAGAGACCAGTAAGGGATACTGTTAGCTCCAAGTACCATATGACATTGAGAAAGAAGCTCTAACATATCTAAATACTATCTCTGGCAAACTGCATTTTAGATATCAGCTGTGATTTCTGCTGTGTTTTGCAACTGTTCATACTTTTGGCTTGTATCTGTTTTGTGCTGCAGTTCTTTGTTCTTATGCCAAACAGTATATGTCTGAATATATTTACAGTTCATTATTTATTTAAGGAATCTTGGCAAGATTTTTTTTTTTCTATTCAACAATATATCACAAATCTTCCCTCTGTTCTTGGAACAGACAGTTTGAAATGTGAGAATTTGGTTAGAACAGAACAGTTCCTTCCATTTCTCTTAATGACACTTTCCGGTATATACCCAGAGGTAGTTGTAAAAATACATTACAAATGGAAGCAAGTATGTTCAGAATAATTTTTTTTTTTTTCTGAAATTGGACATGCTCAATGCATTGTAATAACACAATGTCCTTTTTGATGTAGATTGTGTACAATGAGGAAATATATACTGCATCTGATTATCCCTAAACATCTAAGCAATTGTCACACCACTGACAAATCACCACATAGGAGAACACTTTATGCAGCTGCTGAGAGCTCATACTTTCCTGCAGAAATAATAAATAGGCTGCAGATTCATCAACTCAACAAGCCTCAGGTTTTTATTCCTAAGTAGTTTCTTTCAGTAGGAAGTCAGCTCATCCATTGCCCAAATATATTGACCTACAGTTATTACTTCTCCATTAAAAAAAAAAAAAAATCACTGACTTGACCTGTGTCAGTCTTTTCACAGTAAAGTACTATAATGTAGAGTCTTACTTTTGAATGAATCAACTGTGTTCATGTAGATGAGAATCTCTTGCTTTAGGCTTGTGACATCTGACTCAGGAAAAACAACAGAACTCTTTCTGTCAAGGACCATAGGTGAAAAATTAGGTTCCATTATGCATGACTAGCTCAATCAATTTATTATTTTCTAAAACCAGGCCCTTGAACCTATGCCACATCTCACAAAAAAAAAGGTACAAGTTAATACTCAGCTGCCTTTGAGGGTTATTGCTATTTTTTTTTTCTGATGGATGTATGTGGTTCTCCTTCTATAAATCAAGTGGCAGTACTGCATGACAATTGCAGGCTGACCTGTACATTTCAAGAGAACGTACTGGCTACTAAAGCATTACATCGGACAGTAATTTTACAGGGAATGCATATCTTGCAAGACAGATGCTCTGCAACTTAAGAGTCTTGTTTAATGAAATTAGATATCTGATCTTCTGCATTTGAATGTGTGCTGAAGAACCCGTATTCCAGCCCACCAAAATCACATCTATGTTTGCTGTTCAAGGAGCTCCATGTTAGGGCAGATTAATGTAGTCACAGGAAAGGGGTTATGCAGTCTCTTCACTGCACATACCAACTTGGTTAGAAAGTTGATAACATTATCAAGCCCACATGCATTATTGTTTTAGTCAATATATTCCTATGACTTTCTCTGGAGAAGGTGATATTGCTGTAGCAGGACTGCAGTCTACAGCTTTCTCTTTTGAGGCTGCTTTCTGAAGTTAATGGGCTACCCCAAACTCTTCCATGTCATCACAGTCTTCCCACAAATCTCACAGAAGCTTGGCTGCCCAGCCAACACCACCTCTGTGCTGCTCCTTCCACACAGGGCTACCAACAGACTTTGTTTGAACATAAAAGCATGTTCATGTTTTACCCTAATGCTCCCTTCTCCAGTTTTCACACTTTGTCCCCTCTCCCTCAGTACCTCCAGCTTATGTATCTTGAAACCTCCCTCACCTCCTCGCGAGCCCTCAGACCTGTCCCCAGTCTCTCTCTCAAGGACCTCTGGGAAGGAAATTTGTAAACTTATTACCCAACACCTGACAAAATAGTCCCTTCCCCAGATGCCTTTTCATCTCTCAAGTCCTGGAGTTCCCTTACATTCCCAGTGTAGCAGCCAGGACTTTCTCAATGATCACAATCACTCTGCAACAGGACCAATAAGGAAGAAGTATCACCTGCTTGTCCTTGAAGCCTCAAGTTGTTCTGGCAGTAGCCTAACCCCCTACTTTCTCCACCTGTGCACAGAAGACTACTTTCCTTCCTTGGCTATGACCATTTTGGACCCAACAGCAGTCCTTGATCTAGAAGCTCTCAGTTTTAGGACCAACGCTCCTCTAGCAACCCTGGACTTATTTGACCTGGGAGTTCTACTAAAGAGACTAACACTGTCACTCCTTCTTAATGTACACCATGCCTAATGCTTTTCTTTCCCTTAAAAGCACATGTAGGTGTAAAATGAGACACAGAACTTTAAAGACTGAGATGTTTTCTCAATGGCCATAGGCATACAAGTTGAATTATAACATTAATATTTAGATAAATCCATGCATTTTTATGCTCCTTGTAATCAAGTAAATCCCCTGATTATACTGAGAAATTCTTCCCTGTAATTTCTAGTTATGAAGTAGAATTCATAATACTCTATTTTTAAATTGAGATGAACAAGAGTTTTGACAACATTGATAATTTCTCTAGTAAAAAGAGAAGAGAGTGGTATACTTTCTATAAAAAATATACCACTACTATACCACTACTCTTTATACAAAGCCAAAATGTGAAATAACTGTCAATCACAGCTGCCTGTCCTAGAGAAGAGGACTTTTAAGGTGTGCTTGTACATAATTTCCTGATGCATGGAAAGAACTGGAAGTTAAGTGGCAACAATCAATTCCTCCCAACACTGTTTCACATGTATTTTAGCTGTCTCTAGGTTTAAATCCTGATTGAACATTTGCTAAGTTAAGGTAAAGAAAAGAGAAATTTTGCAGATATTTTTATTTTATGAGAGCAACAGAAGCAAGGATACAATTTAGAATTATATCTGAAATATATTAACATGTTTTTCTGTTCCCCCTTCCAACCTAATGAAAACTGCAGCATTGCAAATGTATGTTGTCTCTTGCAAGAATATTCCTATTCAGATGGATTTTGTAGAGCATAAATAACCTTTTCCAAACTATGGTGTTTGTCTCTGACATGAGGTCTGTCACTCACCATAAACAATAGTCTGCTTTTTATGTCTGCTTTATAGCTTTGTCAGGGCTTGCAGCATAGTTTTTTTCAGTCTTTGAAGAATCATCTGTAAGAGGTGATCAATTTTTCTCCCTGGTTCAACATGCTACCATTTAAAATGTATTTAAACGCGAGTATAACAAATTAAACTAGAGGAGTCCCTAGGCATTTATAATGTTAGCTGTTGGAGCACTATAACAAATATTTTTCAAATTTAAAAAGCTCTAGCTCATTAAGTGTGAAGGAAAGTGCATTTCAGATCTTCAAATGCAACAGGCTACTAAACAGTCAATTAACTTTTGAGTCCTGTCTTGTTCTCCAACCTGAATGTTAATAGAACTCTATTAATTGAACATTATACCTAAGAGAGAACAAACACCTAGTAATTTTTCAAATGAGCCCAATTACAGGTCACCTTTAATGCCACATGTATTACATTCCTAAGTGAAGCACATATACTCTCTGCGTTGCTGACTTTGAGATTTAAGTTCTATGCAGTAACACAAACAATGATCATGCTGCAATAATGAGAGTTATGATTACAAACAGTCGAGGCTACATTTCCTTTCCATTTCATACAAGCAATTTTACCTTTTCACCACTTTTATCCATTGCTTACTCTTTTCAATCCTGCATATTGCAGTCAGTATACGAGCGGCTGTTTGTCTTGATTTTTTATGTTCTTAAGGATATCTCCACAAGCACAGAGCCCACATCTTAAAGAAATGGAGGACAAGAACTGCAGGCTGAGCTGGAGCATGAAGTATAGAACGTTTTTACTCTGCTAAACCACATGCTTCTCTGAAAGCAGTAGCATTAGAGCTTGCAGAAATAAAAATTCTAAAAATTACTCAGAAAACAAACAAAAAAAGAAATTCCCAGAAGTAGGAGTAGGAAGATGATCATTTGCAAAGAAGTTTTTAAACAGAAAGTCACCATGAGTGGAATTCCAGCTCAGACAAACCACTACGAAGCAGGCAGTAGTTCCTTGTTGACATAGGATAAAATGAGATGAAGTGACATGACGCTGTGTCTAACTGTATGCCAGAGATCTACACAGCCAAGATCAGGGGCTCAGTTTGTAGAGACCGAGTTTTCTGCACTCCATCATTTCTCCTTACTTATAAAAGAAGGAATATTAAGTTTAATTAACAAGATATATTGAAGAGCAAAACTCCACAGATTTGAGGGAGGAAGCTATTTGCATTAATTGAAGGGTAAGCACAGAAATGTTCAGATTCCAGCCATATATATCATGTTATCTTCAAGAGCAACAGCTACTGCTTAGCTTTTAAACCAAGATAATGTTCATCACAGCTGTTTCACGGATATGCAACAGGGGACAGATATATTTTGAAGAAAAACTTATTAAGCAGAGAGCAGTGAAGAAAGCCCTGTTCATCAAAGATAACCGCAACCAGTCATCATAACCCTCCTGAGAGATGGGAGGCTGGCAGATCTGAGCCTGAACACTGATTCTGTTGAATTACTTTCTCAGGCACAGGGAAACTGAGCCAACTTCAATAGATCTTGTTTTCATCCTCCCTAGTTTCAATTTTTCTGTTCTCAGAGAAGTTTTACTTGAGTGTCAGTGACTCTTTGAGAATGTCAGTTTCATGAAACAAGAAACCTCAAATCAGAAATCCCTAACTTCACCCGAGGTGCAAGGGGCCCTTGCAAAGATCCAGACCAGGACCACCCTGATGTTTTAATACTCAGGCTTAGGAGATGTATCCAGCTGCAGAAACAGCCTCCAGCTCCAGTATGTTTAGCTGCTTTTCCTCTGAAGCTAGTCACACCATACCTAGAGTCAGCCTCCGTCCATGTGAGAGTGAATTCTGATTTACACAATATTGTTCCTACTCACTGTTTGTCCTGCCCCAAACCTCAGAAAGTATATCACATTTTGAGGCAGCATGCACAACCATCTGTGGACAGAACAGAATCCATGAAGCTATTTTGTCCAGGACAAGAACCATGCTAATTTATGCCTTGGAGAAATCAAATTTGAATCTAATGCAAATAGCTTGACAAGTTACATACGCCACCAGCTTTTATGAAAAGAAAGAGAGTGTTAAAAAGGGCAACAGCCCATTTTTATTAATCTCTGCAGGATACTCCTCTCTCTCTATTTCTATAGATTAAAAGCACATCTTCAAAATGTTATTCCCTTCAGCATCTCTTTCTGAAAAACCTCTATTTTTATTCTAATATTTCATTTCTATAGCCTTTTCCTGGATGCTGTGTCCCTTCAAGCAAGCAATACAGGCCTGCATTTCTGTTTCTTTTGTGGAAGTCTAATCATATAGTATAAATTTTATAGATTACACAAGCATTTTCATATCTTTTCTGTTTCAGAAATTCAGAATGTAAATATTGTTTTGAATTCCTGTTACTTGAAACTGAATAAGAATCAGTGAGCATTAAAGGCAGCTTAATCTTCATCCTGAAGAATTATTTATCTTAGAGAAGAGAATAAAATGGTACGGTAACTGTATTATTGAGAAACACCAGTTTCATTCAACCTATTGCCACAGGAGAGATTCAGTACAGATGGATTTCAAAACAACAATGAAAATGAAATGAATGTTAAAGAGCAATTTGGTTCCTATGTGCAGTCTCAAGCTACTACACTCCTCACATTCCTATTTGAATACAATTTGCTGCTATTACTCTAGCATAATTCAATTGTCTTAAGGACTAAGATCAGAACCTCTTGAGCAGAGAACGAAGATAAGAAGAGCTGTTTAATCTGGAGTGCTAAAATTATATCTGAAGCCATCAAATATAATAAACTGCCTCAATAAGTAGGTATCATGAGAAATGTTTCTTAGCAAAATGTTTTTATATCATGACAGTTCTTTCCCATTTCTTCTGTTTTATTCTAATACTTCTATTCCCAGTTCAGCTATGCTAGCTGAACTAAGTCTGAACCAGCAATTAGATGGACTTACAAAAAAAATAAGAAAGCCACCATCTTTCCTCGTGAGTTTCCCTGTCTGTTTTGATGGGTATAAAGTTCTCAAAGTCTTATCATTGTATACAAGATGGATTAGGCTGGATTAGTATAAGATAAAATTTCCCTAGGATAATTAGGCATCTCTTGGGATCTTTTAAAGACCTCTGGTCTACATTATAAAAGAAAACGTTTTCCATAAACATCTTTAAGTTTCACTCAGAATAATCTCCCTTGAATGCACTATGCTGCCGTTCCCACACAGAGGGAAACTTGAACAACATGAGAAAAGAGGAGGAACATATGTTGTCTCAAGGAAAGAGTCTTAATGTTCAAGAAATTCAACAAATTCCAAACCCAGTTAAAAAGTCTAGATTATAAAACCTAGTAAGTAAAGACTTGACAGAGAAATATATCTTCGTAAATCCATAGAGGTGTCTGCTTTGAAATAGATATTCTTAACCCCACCCCTGCCATACTACTGGCATTTCCATCCACAGCTTAGGAACACCTCCTGGACAGCTGTCAGCAGAAGGAAGTAAGACACAGGACTTTTCTGAGATGTAACCTGAAGAGAGCATTGGACAGTCTATTAAAAGCTAAAATTAGCAAGAGCCTTTAGTAGGCAATAGCATGGAATCAGGCATTTCCCCAGAGAAAGCTTAGGTCTTGCTAAGGAAAAAGACCAAGTTATTTTACGCGGTGTATTCGTCTATGTGCCCTCCTTCCATGTCCCCAGAAAGGTGTTTCTGGTGGAACAAGAGGAAATGGGTACAAACTGAAACACAGAAGGTGCCATATGAACATCAGGAAACACTTTTTTTTTACTGTGAGAGGGACCAAGCACTAGCACGGGCTGTTCAGAGAACTTGTAGAGTCTCCATCCTTGGAAATATTCAAAAGCCATGTGAGAGACTGTGTCGAATATTTGTCTCAACATTGTCGAAACATCAAACCACCACCCGAACAATGGCTTCCCGTTATCTTGCAAGCCAACTCCTGTTGTCTTGCGAATCTGAATGCAGAACTGGTTCCGAGAAATCTAGCCCTAGCCCCCGGCATGCGCCCAGAGGTGAGGGTGCGGCTAGGAAAACCAGCTCTTGAAATACAATGAAAACAACCAACATAAAAGGGGAATATTTTTCACCGGACTACACTTCACTTCACTACACACACACTTCACTTCACTTCATTACACACACACTTCACTTCTTCTTCACTACACGACTCCTCACGGCACTTGACTTCACTACACTTCACTGGACTGCACTTGACTTCATTCACTCAATGGACCACGCTTCTTCTTTCATTCAACGGAATACACATCGACGGAATCCACATCCACAGAATCAACATCCATGGAACTGACATCAAAACGACCAACACCGGATGGATCGTTCCCCCATCGAGCGAACTGAATTGTCGGGACGCCACAGCTCCATGGTGGTAGCTATTACAACCGAAACTCTTTCCCCTCTTTCCTTTCTTTCTCTCCTTTCTCTTCCATTTACAAACTTCTTGTCGGGTTAATAAAATTACCTGGCACTTGACTCCGTTTTGAGTCTTAATTCTGTTCCCGAGAATACGAGCAAAACCACGCTCCATTGTGTGAGAGGTTGGTCTAGCTGCCCCTAGCCTCCCAGATTCGTCTGAGGTCGGCTAGAACGCAAAGGGGCTTTCCTCTCATCTGAAATCGGAATGTGACAAGCCATCTGGATAGAGTCCTGGGCAACCAGCTCTAGCTGGCTCTGCTTGAGCAACAGGGTTAGACCAGGTGGCCTCCAGAGGTCCCTTCCCACCTCAGCCATTCTGTAATTCTGTTTTTACTATTTTGGGGGAAGATCCTGTGCCAGGAATGCACCTGGAGAGAACCTGGCTTGCATTCCCAGATCCTTAAACTTTATGCAGAGGATGCCAGCCTTTATGGAGCCTGTCATTTTCCAGGCTGAGCACTTTCAAATTCTACTATTCAGGGCACAGAAGAATAAATATTAATTTTCATTTAAAAGACCGGCTCAAATTCTAAAGGCTTAGTAAGCAGCAAAGGAGAAATTTTAACTCACCATTCATTTCTGAAGGATCTAGCTGGGTCAATAACTTCTGTTGAGCTCTTCTTATGCAAGGTGATAAACTCCTAAGCCTGAACTTTAACATAGTTTCTTCCTATAGAAGCCTGAATCAGTCAACACTTCATAAGTCTTAGGGCTTGATTGCTTTCAGGTTCATGAAGTCTGCAGGTTGAATATTCAAGTAGTCAGGCTCTCTGACCCTTCTTTTGAGTCTCACTGTTCAGAAGCAGTAAAGATCCCAGGTAAGTAGCTTCATTCAGAGGAGAACATCACCTACTCTTTTAGCAACTTTGCCATCACCACTTTTGTATAACACCTGTGACATCTTGAAAATATGCTTCCCTGAGCCTTTTAATTACCCATGTGAAAGCTGAAGTACTTCTCCTCCCAGTAAGACACTTCTGGTTGCAGAACATGAGACAGAAATGTGACTGAGCCTCATTTCTGTGACCAGTCAATAGAAAGCCTGGATCAAGATGTTCCAGGTGGCATCAGAGCTTGCTTAGTCTAAGAAAAGATCAGGATTTTATGTATCAGTTGCAATGAAACAGTCACCTCCAGGCCTAGCTGGAGTCCTCTGTCAAAGCTGAGTTGCAAGAGAAAGAAGCACAACTACAGAGACAAGTAGCCTGAAGGAAGGCTCTTTTCCAGCTGAAGACCAACTTTCTCAACTGCTAGGCGGGAAGGGAGGAGGATGCACGTGCAAAGAAAAAGTGTCAGTAGCAGCACTTGATGGTACATGCATAGTCAAGTCTACCTTCATAGAACTGAATGTGTTTAGCTTAGCACAGTTCAGGACATTTTTGTTAAATATTTATAGGCTAGTCTGCAAGAAATGATGTTTAGTCAGAGAAACTATTACTCTTCCAAGTACAAAATGAGGAGGAAATATTATTCAGTAACTACGTGAAAAAAATGAATTATATTTATGCCTCCTCTTATGAACACTAATGTAAATGTATCAGAATAAAATGTTATTTTAATTTATACCAATGTATTATTTCAATAGGCATCTTTATAGCACAAAATATGCATATAACAAATCAATGTGAAGTGAATTTTGTTTTACCTAAAAATTTTTTTGTTTTTAGTATGAAATCCAGCTCATTAACATGATTCACTACTCATTCACTACAGCCCTTTTGTTCTCAGTGACTCACTGAGTATGTCCCCTAAGAAAGGGAATATCATCAGTCAGGAGCTCACAGATAAGGGTTCCTGCTAATAGGACAGTACTCCTTTGGGCTTCATACCAGACAGACTTGAAGTTTGTTAACGTTGAAGTCTTCCAGAGCCTAAGTACTTCCAAGCATAGGATCCACGAAGATGCTGACGTGCGGAAAATGAACTCCACAATCTGTAAGATTGTAAAGTAGGTATGTTTATTCAGCGCTGGGCAGCACGGGAGGGTAGTCCCACCAAAATCGTGCGCACCTGACACGGCAACTCGCTTTAAATTTATATAACCAAGCATTACATATACATAGTTTCACAATACGCCTATACATATGCATGACATATCCCCGCTTCGTATTAAAATTAGTCCCAAGGGGTCATTTTCATAAACTCCTCCCGTCTGCGCTTGCGCAGTTCCTCCTGGTGGTGGTTGTCAGGGGTTGTGGGGATGAAGGTAGGTGACTCCTCTTCATCACTGCTAGTAACCATTTGTTCTTGCGCAAACTCAGTTATCCCTTGGCTTTTATTCAAGCTGCAGGGTCGGTTTTAGCTGGTTCTTGAAGCGACCCCCTAGTCTTTACCAGGAACTGTCTTTTCATGAAGAATTGCAAGACTTTCTGCTTCAGATAGTTTGCACAATGGTTAGCAAATTGTTAAGCAAGTAGTTAGCAAAACATTAAGCACTATTTATCAACTTGATTCCTTAGTATGCACAGCAATAACTAATCAATGCTATATCTACTAAAATTTCTTTAACTCCTTCTCTCAATGCCAGCTGAACTTTTTTGTTGTTTTTGGAAGACACCACTTCAAAGTGATCAAGTAAAGATAAAAGATGAAAGCATGCTGTTGCAGCAATTGTGCTAAGGGAGTGGAGGAAAGCAGGGACAGCCTGCTTTACTCACTGTTTTCTACAGATGGAAGCAGAATCAAATTTGCTTGCTTCTTGCAAGAATTATTCTCTTACAAGAACCAAAGCAGACTCTAGATACTGACTTAATCATGGCATGATTTTAGAAAAGCAGCAGGACTGAAGGGACCTTGAGCATCCTCTGAAGACAAGGCACAAAAATGCTTGTAATGACTGCTGCATTAGTAACTCAACAGGTCACAGTCACATCCTGCCTACAACTGAGCCAATGCTGCTCTAGGAGATCAAAACATTAAAACATTTTGATAAAAACTGTGGCAGTCCTTTTACTCTGGTCCTTCACAAGGACTGCTAATTCTTAATGTCTAACAAGCATACCTCTGCCTAGCAAGTGTACAGTTAGAAGAGAAGCTGTATAACAGACATATCTGTTTATTAGCTGTTCCCAAAGGTAGGCTAGAGCTGACTCTATCTACTGTGTTGATGATCAGGGGATAAAGATAACCTGGATTTCCCATGCATGGCTAAGGAATCAGCTAAGGGCCAGTTGGATTTGGCAACCAAGAGAGTCAACATTGGCAACCAAGGAGTTAGGCTAGAAGTAAGCTAGTCGCCCAGGAAATGTTGGGTTAGAGGACCTACAGTTCTCTCTCAACTCTTCTAGAGGTCAGTAAAACACCTTAATTCTTCCTGTCCTGTGTTTGGGATGTCCTTGTTCCCGAACCCATGGCTCCTGCAGTGAGATGCTGGAGTCACATTGGGCTTCCATTCTGTAGTATCCTAGTGTAACCTATACACTAAAGCACTTCTGCTTGAGAAGACAGCCATCAAGTATCATTTTACCTCATCAGAAAGGAGGAAATTTTGTATGCAAAAGCTTTGCATTATTGAAGATTTCTCTTACTTTAAGAATAGTGACTGATCCCTTAATTAATAGGGAGAAGTAACAGTGAGGAGCATATGTCATTGAATAAAGACATGAAAAGCAGGCAGAACAATTTATCACCCACAATGCTAAAGTATTACAGGAGTGAATATCTCACTTAAATACTGTTAATATTAGGAAGATCTCAATGACAAGGTCTCAATGTACACATTTGCAACCAATAACTCAACTTTCTTTTTTATCAGAAATTCAGTGATAGATGACAAAGGCTGTCATTGAGCAGCTTAATTATCAAATGTGTGAAACAGCCTTTGCAGAACAATCTCATGTTAATTCCACTCATAGAATATAATCATAGAATAGTTAGGGTTGGAAGGGACCTTTAAACGTCGTCTCATCCAACCCCTCTGCAAGGAGCAGGGACATCTTCCACTAGATGAAATTACTCAGAGTCCTGTCCAACCTGGCCTTGAGTGTTTCCTCTCTGGGCAATCTGTTCCAGTATTTCACCATCCTCATTACAAAAAGTTTATTTCTTATATCTAGTCTGAATCTACACTTTTTTTTTAGTTTAAAATCATTACCCATAGGGCAGAATCACCTCCATTGACCTGCTGGCCATGCTTCTTTTGATGCAGCCCAGGATACAGTTGGCTTTCTGGGCTGAGAGCGCACGTTGTCATCTCATGTCCAGCTTTTCATCCACCAGTACCCCCAAGTCCTCCTTGGTAGGGCTGATCTCCATCCCTTCATCCCCTAGCCTCTCCCTTTATTTCAGCTGACCGCCACATTAAGTGGTATTTTTTAATAACAATTAATTTCCCAATTTTTCTAGTTCTTTCTCCTTCATCTCTAGTATTCCACTATCTCACAAATCCAACATGGTTTTTAAAAAGTGAAAGTTCCTGCCATTTTATTTCATACTTTCTCATTCTGAGGGGGAAAAAAAAGAGGATATAATGCATGCAGCCCCTTGCTACATACATTACAGTATTACACAGTTCCCAGCCTCAGCAATAAGATAAATCCCTGGGTGAGCTTTTCATTACAAGGGCACCTTAAGAAATGAGATATCAGCCTAAATGCATTCAGTAAACAAATGCTGTTTACCCAAGGCTACTGAGACTAAACAGTATGCACTGCTCCAGGTTATTTTGGCAGCGTTTCCTAGTTTCACCTATATAGCCTAGCAAAGAGCTGGGACTGGGGCAGATAATTTAATTGCTAGAGTAGTTTTCTGTCATAAACAGAGGGCTAACTGCATGTCTTACTCAACACCACCAGTGTTTTGAGTGATTCAGGTTTCAGGAAGCACTGTTCCCCATGTGCATGCAACCCCAGGCATGCTTCCCAAACTCATCCTCCAGTTACTCCCTCTAGTTTCAACAGTCTTCTCCCACCCACTGGTTGATTAATGAGAATAAACCCAGCGGTCCTCAGTCCCTACTCATTATAAATATGCATATCAGAAACCGCTTTCCAACACAGCCCGACTTTCAAGCAGCCTTTCAGACCCATCCTGCAGCTTCTTCACTCTCCTCTGCTTTTCCCTTCTCACTGTGTCACACGTCCTCTTCACCCGCTACAGCCACTAAAGACCACTTCTGCCTCATTACAGCTACCGATTCACCTTCTGAACTCTCTGGCTCCTCAATTATATGATTTCTCCAGCAGAAGTAGAGTTTGTGACGTCTCCTTTTAAAAGTCTGTCATCTTTCTTAACGTGTTTTCTATCTCCTTTATATCTGAGGAATATTAAAATTGAAGTATAAACGCATTTGATGAAGTGTAAAAATCTGAAAATAGACCTATAACTAGTTACACTGAGTTGGGAAAAACTGAAAAAAAGCCTGAGGGTCTCATACTCTCTGGGTGAAGCAGCTGTTGCCCTTACAGTGAGTAATTTAAAGACCAGAATTACCAAGTACCTAGATATCTCTAAACAGCACACTGAGCACTGCAAGTAAAAGTAAATGAAGCGTTAAGCTACCCATGAAAGCCTTTCATTTTTCTCACAACAATAAAGAAGTGTATGATTATATAAGACCAAAGTAAATAATTTTATTTAGAGATCTAGAACCTTCCAGATGACTTGAAGAGGAAAGCCTGTCAATAAAGGCCTAAGATAAGCTACCACAGCAATTAAATACTCCAAGAGAAAAAATATATATATATATAATTTTTGTGATTATTTCCTGAGTCTTGTGTTTCAGTGTGCAGTTAAAACTAGTAGGAATGAAATGTGCTGTACACATATATTGCTGATTACTTAATTTTTATAGAAGGTAATGTCCAGTCCTTTTAAATGTCTTGAGGTCCCAGGTTTCACTTTGCAAGATGAGGTGATGAGACAACCTTTAGCAGATGTTTTATTGTCCAATTAAAAAGCCTTCTAAAGTATCAAAAGGGCTCAACTTTCAAAAGGATCAAAATTGTTATAACCTTCCTTTAACCCATAGAAAAAGGAATAACTATTTTCTGCAGCAAATGGCTGATTCACATGGTTTTGTGTTTGATGCTGCTGTTGCTGTTTCCTAAGACGCATACTTTACTGATTCTCTTCAGACTGTCAGGCAATTTCTACTCAATCTCTAGAAATGTGGAACTCATCAGTTTCAGATTACCTAGAAAACACTGTGCAAGAGCCCATATTTCCTTCTAGGATCCTCCTATCCCATTATTAGAAAAACCTCCAAAACTATTAAAAGTATATTCACAGATGAGTGTCATCAGAGTCAAAGTATGTCTTTCTCAGTGTTGCACAAGAGTTTCTTATCTTGGGCAAACTGTGGTGCAGAGAACAACTGTATCCACGGCACTCGTAAGTTACTGATCTTGATTTTAACTGTGTTTTCCTGCTGCAGATGTTCTGGAGCTGTCTTTGGTCCCAACAAACCTCTGGATTGCTGATCCACAAGTTTCCTCTTCATCTCTGACAGCTCCATTATTTCTCATGGCTGTGTCCACACTTGCCGTGTGTGTCCCTGGATGCATGGGAGGTGACCCCTGGGACAGACACCCTTAACCCAGACCATGGCAGGCTGGGTGAAGATCAAAGAGACTCAGATTGACTAGGACTAAGGAGGCTTTTGTCCTTGTGCAGTTGTGTCTTCTGTGTGATGCCATCGTGTCAGAGAGACTGAGCAGCTACTACCAGACTTCTCTCCATCACTGGGAAGTCCAGAAGGGTTGGGTGCATGTATGTAAGCGTGTGCACACACGTGTGTGTGTGCACTCTCTAGAATCCAATAAAGAGTCAGCTCATGTTGCTGCCTCACTGGGAACATTTGTAGTGCTGAACATCTTTCACACTTTCTGGTTCCTTCTTTACACAAAATGTGAGGCTGACAAGTCTGAGACACCAGTCATCTGTGGAGTTTGCTTGAAGTAGATCAACAGAATCAGCATTTATCTGGGGGAAAGGGAAGATGGAGAACAGTCACACTCACTCCCACACTGTGGTGATAGAAGTTCATTTCTTTAGGAGGCTACACAGTGTCGAGAACTTCTCCAGCCCTTCTCCAGTCCAAACTGTTTCTCTGCCCTCCATCTACAAAACAGACAGGGCTTAAAGTGCTAATTCAGCTCATTTTGCCACTTATTACAGAGTGGAGGTAAGTAGCTCTGTCACTGTCGCTTCCTTCCAGGACTGGAGAATCATTGCCAGCATCCTTTGCTGTCCTAAAATCTTCCTCATCTTATGAAGAAATTAAAGCTTCTAAACCATAGCTAGGAACATTTTTCTGCCCTAGCAAATACCTATGTTACTTGTGTGTGTGTGTAACTACATATGATTTCTGTTTCTGGAAAAAAAAAAATGTCCATAAATTTCTTCTCAAGTTTGTGTTTTGCAAATGAAAGACCAATTTTCAGAATGTGGCAAATACAAATAATACATTATTTCCCTTGTATGTGACATTCTTCTTTTTAAAGAAAAAAAAAATAGTTTTTCCGTCTTTCTAGCTATCACTGTTTGAAAACAATATATACAGCTTGACCTTTACCAGCAGACAGCTCATATCTAATGCTATTCCATCCTTTGGAAATACATAATTCTGAAAATCAAAACTGTATCATCAAAACAGCCACAGTATTAATTCTGCTGGCCACAGGGAGAACTCTCAGAGAACAAATATATTTGAGATAACATTAAAGGTACTTGATACATTAATACTCACCCTTCCAATAACAACTTACCAGTTTCTGTATTTTCATAGGTCAATCAGAAATACACAAAGAATTAGGTAAATAAAAACTGCAGTAACAAACATGACAAATGATGGAATACCATTTCCTTCTTCCCTTTCTGCTTTACTCAGTGGAGCACTCACTGTGATTGAGGTTAGATAAAGTGTAGGTTGATTAAGATTGATGCATGTCTAAACTAAGGTTTAATAGAAGATGAACTGTTATACACCACATAAGTACAGATTGTGTATGGAGTTATAGGTATGCACTGATTTATGTATAAGGGATTGTATTGTACAGATTCCAGCAACAGAATTTAGCAACAGGTTCTTCTAAGATCAGAGACCAACAAGCTGCTTATACCTTTATATAATATTTTTTACAGATAAATATCTAAAGCTATTGATGACATACACTGTTCATACGTGCTCTATATTTGCAAGTTATATCACGTATTAACTTATCTTAAGTTATTCTTAATACGCCAAGTTGCAAGGTGTGATCAATATAATGATAACTTTCTTTTTATACCTAGGTAAGAAGCTTGGGTATTCATCTAAAACAACTGCAATGCTGAACGTAGGATGGTCATACTCACATGACAAAATAACTTTCTCGTTATATACTGAACAAATAAGTCCTGGCCTGTTTTGAAAATCATCGAAGCTATGAAATGGGCACAGACAGTGGAAGAAAGTTTTCAGGCAAAAAAAAAAAAACATAAATATTATCAGGAATAGATAAACTCTTCAGTGCAAAACCAAACATTCTGGACAGCAACATTTTGTTCATGCAAAAAAGCAACAATTGCACATAGCAAACCAATTTGTAAAATCCAGAAGTAGGTCACGCTTTGTACTAACAGGGAAGAAAGCTAAATGTAGTAAATATATTATTTACAATAAATAATCCAGCTGTTAAAGCCCTTTCAGCAATTTTATTGATTACTTCTATGGGACTATGGACGTCACTAAAAGGCAGGTCTCGG
Organism: Ardeotis arabs; assembly: GCA_011801015.1. Classification (NCBI taxonomy): domain Eukaryota; kingdom Metazoa; phylum Chordata; class Aves; order Otidiformes; family Otididae; genus Ardeotis; species Ardeotis arabs. The sequence continues at coordinate 1,356 of JAAGAY010142994.1, read as the reverse complement.
AAGCAGATTTGGAAGCGGCTGTGACTTGCAGAGTGCCGTGGTGGTTTTTTAAATTAACTTTTTTTTTCTTTCACATTAGATAACAACATAAAATATGACAAGGGCTGCTTCTGGAAGAAAAATGTAGCATAAATTAAGAACAATAAATCACCAAACCAGAATTTTAAACTTTTAGACAGTATTTTAGCATCCTAGGTGACAATATTTTTCTTGCTCTCAGATACTACTAGTAAATAGATTTTTTTTTTTGTATCAGAAAAATGTATTTTCCTTCTGAACTCTAGCAGTTGGAACATTTTGATATTTTTATCAATTAAAACTTTTCATTTTTCAGATGGAATTATGTTTGTTCATACCTTTCCTTAATCTTATTTAAAAATACTTCAAAGACTCCATGTTAAAGCAAAGAGATTAAAAATGTAAACAATTTTTATGGACTCAGTATGAAAAAAAAATTTACAAACTAGTAAAATTACAAGTAAAAATGCTGAAGTTTCATTATTGCCAGTGAATCAAAAGGGAGGTGGATTTTTTTTTTAATCTAACAATATTTATCAATTATGAGTTATAAAACTAGACATCAAAAATTAGACATGAAAATACAAAAGAGAGAAATGGAAGTTGAGGGACTATCTTTGGCAGGGTAGGAAAGGACATAAGACAGGATAGAGGGGATAATACAGCACATTTATATTTGGAACTTTCTGCTAAAAATACCTTTAAGTGAGCAGACTCTCTTCTGTTTCCAGCCAGTTTTTAAAAGGTTATTGACCCGTGTCAGATATAGAATCATAGAATCATAGAATGGTTAGGGTTGGAAGGGACCTTCAAAGGTCATCTAGTCCAACCCCCCTGCAAGGAGCAGGGACATCCCCCACTAGATCAGGTTGCTCAGAGCCCCATCCAGCCTGGCCTTGAATGTTTCCAGGGATGGGGCATCCACCACCTCTCTGGGCAACCTGTTCCAGTGATCTACAACTCTCATTGTGAAAAATTTTTTCCTAATGTCCAATCTAAATCTACCCCCCTCTATTTTAAAACCATTACCCCTCGTCCTATCACAACAGGCCCTAAGAACAGTCTCTCCCCAGTCCTTCTTGTAGGCCCCCTTGAGGTACTGGAAGACCACTATCAGGTCACCCCGGAGCCTCCTCTTCTCCAGGCTGAACAGCCCCAACTCTCTCAGCCTTTCTTCATAGGAGAGGTGCTCCATCCCTCTTATCATCTTTGTGGCCCTCCTCTGGACCTTCTCCAGCTGGTCCATGTCCTTCTTATGTTGGGGGCTCCAGAACTGGACACAGTACTCCAGGTGGGGTCTCACCAGGGCAGAGTAGAGGGGGAGAATCACCTCCCTCG
>JAAGAY010142993.1:31932-53214 GCA_011801015.1 Ardeotis arabs | reverse complement strand
ATACCACTGCACCTTTTTTTTTTTTTTTTTGGTTTCTTGCTGTTCTTAGCAACATTCAATAAAATATTGTAAGTAAAGGGGAAACCACTTACAGATAGAAAAATCATCCCAGAGAAACCTGAAGAATAATATCTATCAGAGTAATTACTTTAAAATGACCACTCAAGTAGTCAAGATACCCAGCTCCATATGAGGAATCTTAAATTTGAAATGGTCTCTATCTGCTGAATAGTTTCATTCATAAAACCGAAATGTGCCTTACAGACAGCCCGGGTGCAATCATGGAGATTCAAATGGAGAAGACACACAGGTTAAGGCCTGATAAATGAAGAAACTTACAACCTGTAGGGGAAAAATCCAGTAGAAAATACTTAATGTAGCCTACTACGCCTTTAATAATTACCCTGAGGGCCCCTACCGAACACAGAACGATTGAGGCTGGAAGGGACCTCTGGAGATCATCTTGTCCAACCCACCAGATAAGGCAGGGCCACGTAGAGCCAGCCTCCTGGGACCATGTCTAGATGGCTTTCGGGTATCTCCAAAGACGGAGACTCCATAACGGTTACACTGTGGTGAAGCTTTTGAACCAGCTATCAATCATACACCGAATACTCACTTTTTGGTGACATAGGAGCTGACAAAAAAGTCTAGTTGGTAGTGTGCAGGAGCACGGCCTGAGCATTGCTCTCTCACACAGTAATACAGTGTGCTTTTGGATAATCAGGTTCTGTTTGAAATTACTTTTAAAACTTGTCAGACGGTAATTGTTTAGAGAAATATAATAAAGAAATCACAATGATGGTCTTGATCTCCTTCAGGCAACTGAATACTTTGGCTTGCACAGGGAAAATTGGGAAGTTTAAAAACTTAATTTTCAAATGAATAGTTCGAATTTTTCTTTTGGCATTGATACTAATATATGCAGTATATGTGCACCAAGTATTCTGCATGTCAGAATATCACCACTAATCTTCAGAAAGAGGACTCCTTTTCAGAGAAGCACTCTAGGGAGTTAATTATCATTTGAAAATTGTATTTCAGCGGTGTTGGGTATGATACAGAAGGCCAACGACGACAGGGGCACAACGCTACAGTATGGGATTAATTGTCTGGAGCATGGAACTCAAACTCTTGGAAGAAGCACCACCATCCGTTCTGTGAAGTATGACAGAAATTCTTGACCTTGGGAAAGACCTGAAGTGAGTTGCATACAGGAGATGCCATTGCCATTGCTTCCTTTCTTACATGACCTAATTAACTGGAAAAAGCTGAACTAGGTAAAACTGGAAAACAGTTGTTGAACAGTGTTTGATGTTGTTTAGTATTTGCTGAATTTGTTGCTCAGTGTTTCTGTTCGGTAGCAGATGTACAAAGAAGGGTATGTGCACCAAAGAGAACATTTTCTGATGCTTGATGCTGGGACGGTGAAGAAGTCAGCGAAAGCCCACTCTACTCTTAAAATCTCAGCTCATGCACTGTCCTTTTGAAATCCCAGCAGGTTTTGCTAACCCGCTGCATTCAATCTCAGTATCTGCTCTGTCATTAAAGCACTGATTTGTTCTTTCTTCTGTAATGGAAATTACACGGTTCTCATGGAAACTGCCATCGCTTCTGGAGAAAGCTATATCTAGTCTTCTAAACCTTTATAAGTGGGCAATAATGGCATTATATGGTTTTAATGTAAAATAAATAGAGAAATGCCCCAGCTTGGCACAGGAAATGAACTGAAGCTTACAATTATTTAGTTTCCAGAAGTTTGCTCAGGGAATTTAACTTTGTTATGATGTCTGTTTTAGAAGCTTATTTTGAGAGAGAAGCATAGCACACAGAGAAGGCTAATAATTATTTTGGTCAGGAATGCCTGAAAAAAACATCTGCTTTCACAGACTTTTATTAGAGCTGGTATATCGAGAGCCTGGATTTGTGTGGCTGAGGAGACATGTTTTACCTATGTTTTCTTGTCTTCTGAGGCAAGTGTGCAATATAGTTTTATTCCTGCCAGAATGTGTGTTATTCATTTATGGAAGCTAAAGGCAGAGCGAGATCTGGAAAAGCTTTTTTTTTTATGGCTGTAATTCGGGCATCTAAAAATAATACATCCAGGTTCTTTCTATAGCCTATTGTTTGTGTGTTTTCTTTTTAGTTCTTTCTTGAATGAGCTAGTAATTTTTTTCCGTGTTTGATAAGGCTACTATTTCACTATTACTCTGTACATGAAAAAGTACTTAGAAACATCTGCTCTGAATTTGTTTTTTATTTAATTAACAATTAAATGGTTTTATTTTTCCTTTCTACAGTGAACATAGCGACTTGAGTTGACCTCATTTTTCTACTCCAAAATTGAAGTACTTTAATTACATCACTGCCTTCCTTCTCAGATCACTGTAAGATGATGCAGCTTCCATTTGTATAGTCTCTCCTCATATTGTACATTTTTTTAATCTGAGGTTTCAGCTTATTGATGTGGGTACCACTTTACAGTGCTACAGGATGCTATTAGACTACCAGGTTACGGGGGCAGAATTCTGCAGACGGATTTCAATTTCCACACCCTTAGAAACAGGGCTCCAGGTACCAGGGAGACATATTCCTCCTCATTCTTTCAGACGGTTAGTCTTTAATACTTGGTGCTTCATCTTTATTCCAGACACCAGTATAGCAGAAGGGGCAAAGTAATTGTAAACTCTTTTCATACAGGGCTTATCTTCCCTCCTTGATGTCTGCAGTTTATATCATACATCAATTTGTGGCCATAATCGTATAATGTACAAAACGACAGTTTTCCACTGCTAGAAAATATCACAGTGGTGACACTGTGCCACTTGTGCAGAGGCAGAGCGCAAAGGGTTACAGCTCTCAAGCACAGGGTCTCGCCTGGCACCTGAGCCCAGCCACCACCTGCTCCCCTTCTCCTGGTGAATGCATGGAACTATTGATAGCAAGTTCATCAGTTACTGCAGAGGAGCTTAAGAGCCCTTCTTCCGCCCAGTTCCTTCATCATCCTCATCCCTGAGTGCCTTTTAGCTCCAATGCCTGGAAATTCAGACAAGTACTTTCACATCTTGAAGGAGATGAGGTTGAAGATTTATAGCGTGAGCTATCAAATGATGAAAGAGGTGGTAGTGGGTCCTCCTCCTGCTATTTTGTGAAATCTAATCTTACACTTTGGTCTTTCAGGGCAGTCTGTTTTGTTCCAGATCAATCAAAATATTTTGTGTGCAAATGACCTTTTTGCTTAAGCAAGGAAAATGGATCAAACATATTTGTTTCAGATTGAGGAACTGATTTAATTTTCGGTTCAGCTTTTGAACTAACTTTGTATTGAGGACAAAATATTAAGCAGTGCAGCAAAGGAGGTTGCACTGTAGTTACAATTCATGCCTGATACACATGAATTGGTATCAAATACTGGTACGACAAATCAAGCGTTAGTGACTGGACACCCTTCTCATTGACTTTCTGAGCCGTTAATTCCATGTGCTGTGGGCACGTACGGGTTTCCTAATGTGTGAGGAGCTGGCTTGGTTCCTTGTCCCATATTTTTCAGGTGCATAATGAAATCAGAGGTCCAACAAAAGAGCATGAGAATGTATTTCTGAATATTGGAAAACGCAGCCTTAGTAGCAAGCCCTTCTGGGACTATTTATTGATGTATAGTTCAGGTCCGCACCCTGTATGTGTTATACGGTGATTGCTTGCAGGAAAAAAAAGTATTTTTATACATAATGAAGTAGCGCACAGTTCGTAGAAGCAGATATGCTGGAAATTAAACCACAAAAGAAAGTATTTCTTTACACTATTCTCAGTGGTGTGCTGGTTTCCTGAATTATACCTGGGCATTTCCACAGGCACGTTATTTAGATGCTTCAGCTAGAACTTCACTGGCTGTGCAAAAACTCGGGACGTATCCTTACAAATGCAGCTTCAGTCAATGTTTTAGAAAAACACCATAGTTTTATGCTACAGTATTTTCAATTTATTTTCATTTTTCAGTATAAACAATAACAAAGAAAACATTGTTTTCTTTAATATCCCTTTCATTAGCTTCCTTGTTCAGACAAACAACCAAGCCAGCATCATGGGAACAGGAGTAAACAAATAATAAAAAAAATTATTCCATTCTCATAAGCACGCTAGTTAGCTATGTACAAGGCCTTCAGCAGGTTTTGGTAGAGGGAAAGTAGATGATACACTTGCCTGCAGATTTTTTTTTTAATCTCAGACTGAATTTTTTTTTCATTTAAGACAAATGAGTTTCAAAAAATGTTTTATTTCTACTCTTTTGCCCAGTATTGATTTAAGAAGGGCTTGTTACAAAGTAAGTGCAAATGGCTGGGGGAAAAAAAAAAGTATCGCAATATGCTGCCAAAGAACTAAAATGCATTATCAAGTGATAAATGCAGGAGATTTTTTTTCTCTCTCCCTCTCCTGCTGCCTCCCTCATCACAATTAACTAGTTATGAAGCGTGCCAGATTGACAGCCCTGGAGACAAAAGGGAACACTGCATGGGCCAAACCAGTCTGAGACCTGCCTGTTAGGATGCTTCAGCTAGGAACAGAAGTGATGGCTTGGGAAGGATGTCATCTCAAATCATTAATCAGACCCGCCTGGCGCGTGACCTCCCTTCCAAGTTGTCCAACAAAGACACTTTTCTATCAGTTATCACATCTGTTGCCATCAAAGCAGGGTTTGTGATGGGAATACAGTTTTGCTTACAAGTGAGTGGAGGTAAACTCTTTTCTTTGAAATTTAATTTCAGTTCCTGCTCTTGTTGTTCCATTTTAACACAGAATTAGAACATAATAATTGCAAAAATACCTATGGCTGCCTATAGCTCTCCAGCTCCCTCTCAGAAGACCACCACAGGACATCAGAAGGCTAACATGAGATTCTTTTAGATGTGATATTTCTCTATCCCACCAGAATATAATGAAAAGATTACTTCTGACAAAGATTATTTAATCATACTTTATATTTGAGTGTGCCCATGTGCATATAATCTCTTTTTTCCCAATACGATGGAAAAAAGGACCACTAATTCAGTAAGCCTTTTTTTTTTTAATTACATGACAACCTACAGGTAGGATAATCCAGGTTTAGTTCATATTCTGTGAAACTGGTAACGGTGTGAACTCCATTCTTTCCTCAGAGCGCACAGTTGCACTCGCAGTTATTACTGATGAAGTGGTTCGTTAGTAAACAGAAGCCCTTACAAATATCTCCTCTCTGCTGGCAGAGCTGGGTAAATTGGGCATGACTGGGATTTGTAGGAGCCTTTCCCACAGACCAGCATGAGTTCAGCCCTTGCCTGTGTAAACAATTCTTCCTGCCAGTGCCGGCAGCTCTGCCAGACCCCGTCAGTGTGCCCCACACGCAGACCACCACGTAAACAGCATGTACAACGTGCTGGGAGTTTTCCAGTCATCCTTCTCTCCACTTTGGTTTGCTTCCACCAACGGTCTCTCTCCTATCAGGTATGGGGTGTCAGGCGATGGAAGTATGCTGTTCCAATGGGGCTGTGATGAGAGTTACAACGTGTGGTCCTGATTTTTAGAAAGGACAGCCATCCTTTATTCCAACCCAGGTCTACAGGTGCTACAGAAACCTGTGCAGGCTCGGAAGAGAAAGCCAAGTGCTGTCTACTTGGACTTTTCACTTCTTCTGGAGCAGTTGTGTGGATTCTATGACTCAGGTCAATACAGCCTTTCTTACCTTCTTTTTTTTTTTTTTTTTCTTCTTTCTTTCTTTCTTTCTTTCTTTCTTTCTTTCTTTCTTTCTTTTCTTCTTCTTCTTCTTCTTCTACTTAAAACCAGCATTTTTAGAACAGTGGGCTTTTTCCTTGGAAAATAACCGTCTTTGTGCCACATACGTGTCTGCACAGCCACCCCGTTGCACTGGACTAGATAGGAAATTGTTCACAGTTCAGTGAAAAGCCATTTCAAAATCAGTCCTGGTTTCACAGATGCTGTAAACATCCATTTTGATCACTTAAAAACATGGTTGCTTTTACTAACAGCAATCTCTGGGATGATTTTGTTTTGATTGTTCAACACTGTTGGTGTTGAAAATAGGTATGTCAGCATTTGAAAGATGGTCCTAAGGCACTCAGTATTTTTTTAATAGCAAGCACAATTCTCATTAACAGGCAATTTTAAAAAGCAATAACATTCATTTTTTGGACTATTAAGCATATAGAGTGTTTATATTTCCAGCAAAGAGGAAACGAATGGAAAATAAAATTCTGTCATGCACTAGTGCCACAGCAGTGCAACATAATGTATGTGAGGCTGATTACAATTCAGCCTTTCAACAGGATTATACATGATCAAAGCTTCTGGAGTGAGAACTATGTAACTTAAATGATTGAAAACAGTTTCAATGTTAAAGTTAGTCTTCTCTCTTCTTCTTTCAAACCAAAGCCTGTTTCTTGTTAATGATGTGTTAAACTAAAAAATGGCACAACTGTCGGTCTGTGTATTTTCCTAATTACATGCAGACGTGTTTGGTGTCACATCCATTCAACACACAGCCAACTCAGGTTTTTCTTTTTTTTGCTTTAGGTGCATGTTGCTTGTAGGATTAACCATATCAGCCTCAAAATATCTGCCCTTTTGGATGTCTAAGTAACAGATCAGCACCAGGTCACAGAAAGGCAAAATGCCGTTCTCCGAAGGAAAGTCCTAGCAGGTAGGACAGGAATTCCTGCTCCCTGCCAGGCGGCTGTACTTCCCCCGAGAAGGAGAGCTGGACTCCTCTGCGGGGACTTGACTTTCCATGCTTACATTCTCCTAACTGTGACTTCTCTGAGAGAGCGATAATTCACTCCAGAAGGCCTGGCACCTGAAGGAATTATCCATCACTATCAGCACATCTCAAACTGTCCAACACCTCCTGAAGGACTGTTTCAGATGTTAGCTTAATGATTTTAAGTCACTAAAATGTCTTCCGAATTTTTATGTCCGTGGGCATAATGCCAATTGTCAAACAAAATTCTGTATTTTGAAAAAACTATTAATGAGATAATGAGACAATGCTGAACCTCTTATTTAATCAATGTTCATCAGTATCCAAAAAAGACGCAGGAAATCAAGAGCAGTCTTTCAGTTTTGATACAGAACTCAAGAAAACAGTCTTATTCTCTCGCTTTTCCCTGGACCTAGTATAAATTTGGTATCACTGTAGCAATGTTCAATACCTAGTAATTTTCTGAAGAGCCTGGTATGCTACGTTGGTTAATACTCTGAAGATAAACAAGGGGCTCCATGAGGGTCAGAACACATTCCTTTTTTCTGACTACTTTCACAATGACATTGGTTATTTTTTTCAACAAACTAAACTCACATTTTACTTGCTGTTCCTTTAACCCCTACCGAAGCCCACGAAGCAGAAATTTCAACTCATCTGTGCAATCCCTGTCTCTTAGCTTCTTATCACAGACCCAGATGTGCAGAGGTTCCTCCAACTTTTGCAGGTGCAGAGCTAAGCTCTCGGCGCCTACCAGCCCGCCCTTCAAAGAGACCGGGGAGAGAAGGGTCACTGCTCCGCCGTACGCCGTACTTGCAGCTTGGCCGTGGAGAATTCACGTGGTGTCAGTGTACTGCCTTTCCTCAAGGTCACTAATCTTGCACATATGCTTGTGCACAATCAGCAGATGTGGCTGAGGAAAGACACAGAATCAAACTCCGTAGGAAATCTGCTTTGAAGTGATATTAATAGAAAAACCACCCAGAGGAGCAATTTAAGTAACTTTTACTTCCTTGAAGAGACAATACTGCTGTCAGGAAAAATTTCAAAAGCAAAATAACTGGTAACGTTAGAGACATGAAAAATAGTGTGTCTCCTTCTCTCCTTTCTTTCCACTCCTTTTTCCCCCCTCCAATTTCTTCCACCATTTGGATGGAGGCAAATATGAAGTAGTTTTGCCATAATATCTATTAATTGGGTTGTCTGCCCTTTTAGAAATATACACCTCATTTTTTTTTAAGTTTCCTTGTAAGAAAATAATTTTTTGTTGGTGGCCCCAAGTCTTCCTAAAAATAAATTTATGCTCTATATAGTTACCCAAAATGAAAGAAGAAAAAGACTACTCTGTTTTAGAACTGTTATCAAATACCTTATCTCAAAAACCTATCACCACCAGTGCTTTAGCTGCCTATTAACAAGAAATTATGTTTAAACTTATGGAGTAAGGAGACAAGTTCTCTAAATTAACACTTCAAAGGAGTTGGCTGATGTCAAAAGACACACAATTTGCACAGCACCTAACCCATGTATTTTCCTGGCTTCTAGATCTGTTTCTTTGGAAATCGTTATCGAAAGTGTTGAACTAGCAACTTTTGGCATTGATTATGTCGCAAAATGCCTCCACAGCACTTAGAAACTCTGCATAAGCCTCCAGCCTATTGATATGCATCAGTTAGAAACAGTGGACTTTTTGTCATATTTTCCTCGTTTTCAGTGAGACTGCCCTGGAGGCAACTCACAACATCTGCTGTGAACACATGAAATCCCTTTCCCACTGAAAAGTCAGCTCCAAAGTGGTATAATGGAGCCAAGATCTCAGACTTGGGCAGTGGAATCAGGCACAGCTTGGACAGTCAACAGTGTAAAAATCAGCGAGTCAACAAACTTTTGGTATGAGAAAAATGAGAGAAACAGACTCAGAAATTAATGCCACAATTTAAAAAATATTTAATAAAAACCCTGGCCCTCAGCATTGTTGCAGCAACACAGAATTTAGAGCTAATCAGGCCAGAAACCCCAAAGTAACATTAATCAGCCTGCCAGCCCTTGCAACATACGGTTACTTTTAAAAAATGAATTTTAAATTGTCCTCATTTCTTTTTCCAAAGACCCCCAAGATCCTGATTATGCTGTTCAGTAAATGTCTGTATAAAACAAACAATTTTTCTAGCCTAAGACAGGCAACATTATCGAGCAGCTTTTTTTTCAGTTTCTGGTACAATAACAATGAATCTTTAGGTAAGAGTGCTGGTATCACTTCTTTTCTTGCCACTTTTCTTAAACAATTTGTTACCAAGGGGAAAAAAGCAGCACTGGAAACCTGTTTCCTTACGGATGTTCCAATTGAGACAGTCACAATTATTTGAGGAGGGAAAACATCACACGCTAAATATGATGAACTATTTGGATCATGTCCTGCTTTGGACAGATTGTGACAATCTTACATAAACACTGGCACTGAGTGTTAGGGCAGTCAGATTTTTGACCCAAATCTGATTATTTTGCAGCACAAACAACTGTGCTTCCTGTGGAAGATTCCCCCATGTAAAAAGTTTCTAAACATGGTAAATAAAGCCATCTGTTGTGGAAGCTGTTTTTAAATTATATGCCCTGTTAACCACTGTTTTGCACATGGAGCTATTAATGACTGAAGATACAACCTTTCAAAAAGGAGTTCTGCTCTCCTGATTTTACACATTTCTGGGCCAGACATCAGACGTCTGAAGTAACATTTATTCTTCTTACATTTACTTGTATCAGACTGATTTTGATCCTTCCCTTTCCATTGGCCTCTCGTTTCTTTCCATTTCCTACTTTCTCTTGATCTCCATTATAAATCCAAATGCAATAAATGTTTTATGAAAAGTTTAGTTAATGAAACTGGCTAATATTTGAAAATATAAATATGTTATATATAGTAAAGTAATCAAAATATCTCATATGAAAGAGATCTCATCCACCTCTAGTCCAATGTAATTATCTTCTCATCTGTAGAAATGAGTGACAAGCACTTGGAGGAAGGAAGGGGGGATTTATATATATATACATTTTTTTTTCTGGACCTTTCAAATAAGTGTTCAAGAAAAACATGCTTTTTCCCCACTGTTAACTGAATTTGAAGACTTGTTTGGCTAAATTGTTGTTGGGTCAGCAAGTGATTAAATTGCTATTTCCAGGACCATTCTTCTGCTCCGTGCGCTCTCTTTGCTCACAAAGGGTACCAGTTCTGGTTAGAAAAAGAGGAGTGAACCGAAATTTATGCTGCAAATTCACATATGGAAGGAACTCTGTGTGCTGTTTCATCAACCACTTCATCATTTATGGGGTCCATAAGGGTTACTTTATTAGGATTTAATATTTGCCCACTTATGTTTCTTATCAGAACAGATATAACGGAGCAGACACTGACGTCTCCTTAGGGAAACTGGGGCACCGTCTGGCTTCACGCCAGCTAAGATTCTGCTCAGATGGCTCACTTTTTCTCTAAGCTCTAGAAAACTTAAACTATATCTATGTAGTTTAACTTTTAAATTATTTTGCATAGTATATTATTTGTGGAACAATTTTCTGTGCCGGTGTCTTGCTCTGTTAGTCTACTGCAAGGCTTCACGGTTCTTGGTGATTTGGGGATTATGAACTCCACCAGTCTTGCAATTTGCAAACATGAGGTTAAATCTATCAAACAGTAGTGTGGAGAATACTTAAATATAAATATACATACATTTAAATAAAATATGCATTTTTGCTAACGTAGAAGGCAATGTTGGATCTTGCATTGCAAACTGTAATTTTCAGCAGTTCGATACAACTGAAGAACTTGCTTTGATGACTTTAAAATATCAAGCACCTGTAGAGATGGACAAGACATATAGACCATCTTGTCTAGCTTTTAGTAAAGCACAGGCTTCTATGTTTACCCTGATACCTCTGTGTTAGAAGTATCAAACACCCTAATTGAGGTTGGACAGCCTAATTTATGGGGTTTTTTTTAACAGTTACTACTCTCATAACACACACCTTCCAGCATTGCTTTGAAGATAAAGATAGGAATACTCCACAGTTTATTAGCGCTTGTTTGAATGGTCAGTTACCCCTGTTAAAAAATTTGTGCTTGCTATCTACACTTACTTTATTTAAACCTTCACTTCATGTTATATCTGTTAATGAAAATACAATTTTACGTAGAAAATTAGAAAGTGGAAAAGCTACAAGAAATAATGAATAAATGGACTGGAAGAGACCTGAGGCATGGCATAGACATTTCTGAATCTCAGAAATGGCGAGAACCAAACCAGCACTGTTCATTTGAACCAAGTAGGTGCCAACATTTCTAAATTTTTCAAACAAGTGAATTAAAAAGGTACAAACTGGTATCTTCGAAGTGGCTTGCTTCATACTGTAGCTACCCTCCCTGACTTCTGTTCTAACTTGAAGATTATTTCAGGATGCAATACACATTTTTTTGTTACAGTCTAAAAGATTTGTTTCAAATTGATCATTTCAGAGCGGGCAGATTAAAAGAAAAATCAATGGCTTGATAGAAAATACAACCAAATGTCCCAATTTATTTGCCAGCTCCATTTTTTATTCCTTCTCATATTCTTTCTCTCTGCAATTTTACTTTTTTTTTTTTCTGTTAAAGGCTTAATCCTGCTACTTTTAAATAGTACATTACTCCCAAGATCAAATGAGATCCTGAGGATATTTAAAAAGAAGGAAAATGAGGATATTTATACTTCTTGCTGTTTGGCAACTAACTCAAATGTCTAGATTAGAGGAATAGTTTCCCCCAGTTTACCATATGGCTAATAGAGAGAGGACATTCCAGCAGGCAATCCAAAATGCTAAACTAAGTTCTTGCTATGAATATTCTTTTGGAGGTCCTACATTTTTCCCCCTAGTCTGCATAAATAATGTATGGAGGTTAAGATAGTTATTTAAATTTTGGTGATATTAACAGTCCTGAAAAGTATTGGTAGGCTTCTGAAAAAATAAATATTAGATGATGCAGTTTAGTCAGTTTAAACACCAAGTTTAGACTATTACGGAGCTTTTTGATGGAATATGAAAGCTTGTCCTCCAGGTCATTTTCAGCTGTCTTGCTTACCATGGGCCATGGTTTACTGCAGCCTGGAAGCCGTCCAGTGACCACCCAGGATGCAGGTTTGCGTTCTTCTTCCTTTTAAGAAAAATACGCAGCAAAAGAGGCCAACGTTTCAGTACTGGGTGACGGAGCAGTAGCTCGCAGTTCCACATAATCTGTTAACCTGAAGGCTCTTGTTTGCATGCTTACATTAGGAAACCAACCAGTCAACTTTGTACATATTTAAAGTATTTGCTTTCTTTTCCTTTTTCCGGTCTTCTCATTTTCCCTTGTGCCAGGTTGCAGCACTCCTCTGAACTTCTGCTTCATGGCAAATATGCTGCAAAACCAGCGCAGTGACTCAGAAAATAAAACGAACGCATCATTTACTAAGCAGTGCAGTGATGGGCTTACAGAAAAGCAGATTTAGTCCATGTTGAATCAGTTTTCTAAATACTAGCCAGTATAGTTATAACGCAAAATAAAATTAAACTGTTTAGTGTTCCCTACAGGACAGTAATGAACTTTTTGTTGTTTCTTTATATACTCTTGACCACAATGATCAAAGATCTAAAGCTCCTATTTGAAACTGCATGCAAGTAGTAGTTTTCAGGTGAATATCAAATAGTTTGCAGCAGTGATTACTGCTCTTTATACTCTAGTTCCTGGAAATTGTGTAAAACAGTACACAGGCCTTAGCAGAGAGGACAGCTGTAAGAGGTTTTTAACCTCTCCCTTCGTTTCCTATTTTCTTGTCATGGTGCTGAAAACTTCCACCATCTTTCGAAAGCTCTATCACCCCTCTCTTACTTCCAGCTAGTTACATGTGCTAACGGAGGAGGAGTAAAACTGGTAAAACACAACAAGCAGGTGAATGGGTGCGTCTCCCTGCTAGAATCTACCTGTATCATCTTGGTGGGGAGGGGTGGGGTGGGGGAGAATTACATCTTAATCCTTCTCCTGCAAGGCTGTGCCCATTTGGAAGGAATAATTTGATCGACCGCATTTTTCATCATTGAAAGCACTTTTCTATGGCAGCGGCAAATCCATTTTAAGAAATCTTCTGCAATACAATAGAATAGAGAGGGAAAAGAAATCAGCAGCTGAATTACTATTTCTGCTTTGGACAGATATGTGAAAATCTTGGGAAAACTTGGTTAAAATATTCATGAAATCCATGTCGCATGAAACGATCCACCAGACACGGCTGCCTCTCATTTGCCAAGCTGCTGGACATTCACACCAGCAAATGAATCACCCCAGTAAACGTTTACTTTGGATTTGTGGAGCTGTGTTATTTTCAGATTAACTAGGCTTCTCTCTTTGGAATTTCCTGACATTTTCAAAACTGCACAAGAATGAGGTCTGTTTCTCACTTCGCGAACTGTGTCAACTTTCTTTAAGGCTTCTTGTCTCTCACCCTTCAGGCAAGACCTAGTTTTGCATAATTTACATATTCTTACGACTCGGAAACTTTCTGGATGAAATTCCATCATGATGTTCAGCTCTTTTGTTGTAAAGATAGCTTGTTTCTATTTGACACAAACATCAACAAAATCCTATCACAATGAATGATCGCCACTAACTCACTTTGGAGAATGCGTTCCACAAAAACAATCATCACTGTAAAAAATAAAAAATACTATGGGCGTTAAGAGTGAGAATACAGATACAGCAAGGGTGAAGAATCAGAGAAATATTAGAAATTATTAGAAATATTTCAGTTCATATTTGGTATATTTAAAGGACTCCACACTCAAACACAGAAAAATGGACCACAAGGCGGGGACAGGGGGAACGAAGTCCCTCCCACTGTAAGAGAAGATCACGTTCGTGACCATCTGAGGAGCCTGAACGTACATAAGTCTATGGGACCTGACGAGATGCATCCCAGAGTCCAGAGGGAATTGGCTGATATGGTTGTCAAGCCACTCTCCATGATATTTGAAAAGTCAGGTGAAGTCCCTGCTGCCATGGAAAAAGGAAACATTGCACTCATTTTTAGAAAAGGGTAAAAAGAAGGATCCTGGGAACTACCAAGCTGTCAGCCTCATCTCTGTGCCGGGGAAGATCATGGAACACATCTTCCCAGAAGCTATGCTAAGGCACGTGGAGGACAGGGAGGTGATTTGAGACAGCCAGTATGGCTTCACCAAGGACAAGTCCTGCCTGACCAACCGAGTGGCCTTCTGTGATGGAGTCACTACATCAGTGGACAAAGGAAGAGCTACAGATGTCATCTACCTGGACTTCTGTAAGGCCTTTGACATGGTCCCCCACAACATCCTTCTCTCTAAATTGTAAAGATATGGATTCAATGGGTGGACTGTTTGGTGGATGAGGAACTGGTTGGACGGTTGTATCCAGACAGCAGTGGTCAACAGCTTGATGTCCAGATGGAGAGGACAGGCTGAGAGAGTTGAGGCTGTTCAGTCTGGAGAAGAGAAGGCTCCAGGGAGACTTTACAGCAGCCTTCCAGTACCTAAAGGAGGCTGAAAAGAAAGATGGAGACAGACTTTTTAACAGGGCTTGTAGCGATTGGACAAGGGCTAATGGTTTTAAACTAAAAGAGGGTAGATTTAGACTAGACATTAGGAAATTTTTTTTTTTTTACGATGAGGGTAGTGGAACACTAGCACAGGTTGCCCAGAGACGTGGTGGATGCCCCATCCCTGGAAACATTTGAGGCCAGGTTGGACGGGGCTCTGAGCAACCTGATCTGGTTGGAGATGTCCCTGTCCCTTGCAGGGGGGTTGGACTAGATGACCTTTAAGGGTCCCTTCCTGCCCAAATGATTCTATGATTCCATGAAAAATACTAAAGCTAACATTAGCTACAAAGCTAATACAGCAGAATGTGTTGATTTAAAGAATAGCTAACAGTATAACGTCTGATTTTTCTTTATCATATCTTGATGTGATATCATTTCACCTGATTTTAAATGTAAGGCTTACTAGAAATGCAAGATACGTCATACATGAAACATATACATACATCCATGTTCTGTGTGAAAACTTTAACTTGTGGTCACATATAATACAGCCATACCTATATTGTTCCTGTCCTCCCACTAGATGGATCTGTTCTGTTCCTTCGCCCATATGTATTCACATCTGCCATAGTGGGAGGCAACCGGTTTAGAAATGGAGAACAGATCCTTGGACTAAATTTTATGGCATTTACATCACTCAGTAACGGAGTTACCAGCCCTCCAGACGGACAATCCATTATAATTGCTATTTAATCCTCTCCTTCCTCAATAAGGATTAATTTTAGTTGGATAATTCACATTATAATATAGTTTCTATATACATGCACAGAGACAGAGGTGAATCTCCTGTAGCATTATGAAATCCGTGGAAACATTTGAAATATTTTTATTTTTTAAATATTGCCTTCTGTGTCTCCTGCTGAATGTAAACAACCCCATCCTTTAAAGTTTCTTTTAAAATGATAGCCTTTTCTGCCTTAATCACTTTGTCGCATAACTTTTCCGATACTGATCAATATTGAGAGCACTGTTACCGCTGCACCTAAGTGTGTTATAAATACTATCAACGTTAGTCTCATTCCTCATACATCCTATTATCTTGTTCCCCTTTCAGCTTTCATTGAGCGGAGACTGTCACTGAGCTATCCATGACAATTTTGTCCAATTTCAGAGTTGCTACAGTTAACTGAGAATCCTTTTAAATCTTAAGAACCCTGAAAATTGCAGGAAATAGACTGTACAGAGAGGACAGGCTGGTCGTAAGTACTGGCTTCTTTGGTCCGCACTGGATAGTTTTAACAGTGTTGCTCTTTATTTCAGCCTTAATTGTAACTCAAATATTCACAAAAAATTAGTAAAATTGAAGAAGAGTAGTCATATGAAAGGAAAATTACTTCACCAGAAATCGCACAAAAGCATGCACAAATCATTACGTCTGTAGATCCTTTATTACTAAAAATGAGAGAAGGAAGGGGCACTCAATGTGTAAGTCACCTTGTACAGAACCGGGATACTGACAGCAGCAGAACAGTGGAAGCCAGAAATAGGGAGCATACCAAAAAAGATTAATTCTCAGTGGAAAGGTGATTTTCTCCTAAGAACAACCTTTTATACTTGCTGTGAAGTTAAAGAAGAGCACACAGCAGAAAATGACACCTGATAGCAACCACAACTTTGCTGCTCATAAAACTGTTAACTAAGCATAGACAGTATTTGCAGCTCAGAAATGTGCAACTTTCCATAAAAATTTCAATTGGTGGGAAACTATATTGAAATTCATAGAAATGCTTACTCACTGCAAAAATGTTTCTTGTCCAAATCAGGTGCCTTTCATGAGGCAGTAAAATATTACAAATTAAGTATTTTTACATGCCCACTTTCAAGTTGACTTTACAGTACACTTGCAGTAATACAAACAGTGGCGGACCTCTACCATTTAAAAAAAATAATATTAGTATGTGAATACTCAAGTCAATTTTCAAGTTCATATAGTCAGTCACAACCGAGTAGTGAAGGACATCTTTTGGTTGATCCTTCTTCCCTTGTAGAGGCTGTATGTTTACGTAGACATCAGTAAGACAAATGATAAAGGACTGGAGTTTTGTCCACATCTCATGGACAAAGCTGAGAAAGATCTGGGTCTGTGGAGAATCCTGGAGGCTTTTAAGATTCCTGGTGCTCTCAGGAAGCATACTGCTTCTCGAAAGGATAAGAAAGATTTAGGAGAAGGTGTAACTTGTTTGTATCACCTCAATCCAGAACAACTTTTGAAGGCCTAACACCTGACGTGCTTTTAGAGGCTGCTGGGACATTAGGTGAGCCCTCATTACCCAACCAACACCATGGAAAACACCAAAACTTGACACTGAGATCCCCCAAGCCCTTCTAGCAAGGTCCTCCCCTCACACGCCCTCTATCCCTTGCCCCTGGGGCTGGCCCCTCCGAGGGCCTGCAGCACCCACCAGCTGGTCCCAGTTAGCAGTTCCTAATGTCCAGGTGCTGCTGTGGCACATCAGAGTGGGCTCCCAGCCTACAAAACCCAGGGGTGGGGACTGTGCTCCTTTCTTCTGTCAGGATTGGCTCCTATGGGAGTAGGTATGGGGAAGATGGAAGTGTTTGTTTTTTTTTTTTTTTTCTCCAAAAGAAGACCAAGCTGGAGAGAGGAAGGTATGGTCTTTGCTGTGGTGACTAACTTGTGGTAGTGCCCTGTGTTGTTGCTGCCTGGAGTGGAAAGGTTAATTGGGCAGCTTTTTAGCAGCAGAGTTGGAACGTTTGTTGCCTGGCCTGGATGGGTGCATGTCTGCCCTCAGGCTGGTGTCAATACGGCTGCCATGCCCGCCTGCTGGCGCAGATAGCGGCTGGGTGAAGCTTGAGTTTGCCCTGCCAGCATGGAATAGGTCGCAGTGGCAACATCTAAATACATGAGTTTGTGCTGCTTCCACAGCTGCCCGGACCAAACCCGTGAGGGTGGTGCCCACTGAGGGCTATGGGGCACACTCCAGCCGACCGTGCCCCAGCAGACTCCCCGGCGGGGCCATGACGGGCACGGCCATTGGCCGCGGGTTCCCGCCACTGCAGTTGCTAAGGCAAAACGGCGGGCCGGCAGTTGACCGCCGGTCGGGGCCGCCGCTCTGCCATTGGCCGCCGCAGCCGCCCGCGGCGGGGCCCTGGTTGCTGGGCAGATTGGTGTTGCCGCGCCCTAGCCGACGGGGGTCTGCGCGCGCAGCGGGGCAGGGCGAGCTGGGCAGGCGCGGGCGGTAAGCGGAGCCGCGCCGCGGGCTGTGCGAGGTCGGGAGGCTGCATATGTTGTGAAAAGAACTTAAAAAAAAAAAAAACCAACCTGAAAAGAAGACCCCAAAACTACTTGTTCGTGGCTCAAAGAGCCGATGAGGTGCGGTACAGGGGCTTGGCAGCGATTGCCTTGATACTCTTCAGACTGTGAAGCCGTCTGTGGTAGAAGTGCCTCCTGTACAGTCTCTGGGTACTTCGAGGCCGTGCAGCCTGCTTGTGAGGCACATCTTGGGGGATTTTTCTTACTAATAGCTTGAAATATTTGTTTCTTTCTAAATCAGGTGCTTTGGATGCTGAGTAGGAAGTTCTGGGCTTGAAATTGTGATTGAACAATCACATAGGAACTTAAGCATGTATATTTAATTACATTTCATTATAAGAGAGTTCAGGGGAACGTTTTGGTTTTTTTTTTCCTGTTAAGAATCGTTGCCTCAGCAGAAAGCTTTTGTGGTTAATACAATCACTGGCTACTCCACCTCTGAGTGCCAGAACATTTTATTTATCTATTACTAAACTGAGTTAGAGCTGATGCTTTTCTTTTGTCTGTATAGAATTTCAGTAAGATGACACAGCTATACTCCAAAGCAATGTTACTGTGTATTTATCTCATAATGTAATGAGTAATTATAAATGAGGGTCTCCCTACAGTGCTCCCTACATGCAGAGGCAATGGCTCGCCACTTTCTGTGGGTAGACCAATGCCCAGTTTCTGAGTGAAAGATGGCTAGCTCTCCTAAAACTCCCTCTTTTTTTTTCTTGTATTGCTGAGCATGATGTTACATGGTATAGGATATGTGTTTTAGTTATGTCCCCTCCCAGCCTGTTGCACACCTTTCAGTCTCAAATTATGTACCTCTGCCTCAGACGTGGTGAGGCAGAGTGGGAAGCAGGTAGCCTCAGTGCTGCGCAAATGCTGTTTGGTAAAAGCTACAACATTACTGTGCTGTTAGTACTGTTTTGGTAAAAACCTGAACCACAGCACTGTGAGCTGCCATCTAACGCGAAGGAAGTTAAATGTCCTAGCCAGGCCCCGTACATCAGGGCTTTGTCCGTTTGAGTTGTGACAACCTTCAGAGGTGGCAGTTGCTTGCTGTGCAGGTTGCGCCAGTGCCTATCTACTCCTGTTTTGAAATTCCTTTTTTTCTTGTGTGTAATTGGAATTTCTTTTGTTGCAACCTGTGATTGTTGCTGCTTATCCTTTCACTGACTGTCCTGGGGAAGAGTATGAGTCTTGTCTTCTCTGTAACTGTACTGTTGTCTGAGGACAGCAATAAGATCTGCCTCTTGAAAGCCTTCTGGTTTTGAGGGTCAATAAAACCTGTTTCTTCAGTCTCTGTTTACACTTCATGAGGTCCAGCCTGCACTTCAGTGGGGAGCTAGAGACCCACTCTGTTTTTGTCTCCATTGAGGGCCATTTTAGTGGCTTATTTAGTGGAATTGTTCCACTAGTCAGTATTTTTTGTGTGTGGAGGCTGAAAACTAGGCAGAGTATTCCAGGTATGGCCTCACAGCTGCCGAGTAGAAGTAGAGTCACTCTGCTTTCTTTGACCTGGCTGTGCTCTTGCTGATCCACGCACTGTTGACTTTGTTGATTTGTGTTAAAATCTCTGTCCAGATGGGACGGTCTGACTTTTTTTTTTTAAATAATAAAGCTGCTTGATAGTTCATCTCCAGACTGTGCTGTTTCATGGGGATATTTTGTCCAGGGTGCAGGACTCTGCAGTTGTCTGCTTATTTTATCAAGTTCTATCTTTCTGCTACTGTAAAGCAATAGAGTGGAGCAGCAGTGCAGAACGAGAGCCTCCAGTCTTGATATTGGATATTATAACTTCCTTACTCTCCTGTAGCAGATGCATCTAGAATTTCTGAGTTAAAGTTTTGTGCCCCTCAAAGAATGAGGGAGATGTGCCCCTTTCTCAAGTGTCTTTCAGATTACTTTGCAAACTGCAATAAACTCCAATGCAAAATCTGAAATATCTGGTTGTATGAGTTCAGGGTAATGTGCTAGTAGCTGTTATCTGCTGTGGGGAGTGGAATGGAAGGTACATCAGCCTGACACAGATAATGATTCCCTCGTATCAGTTTTGCTGACATACTTTGAATATCCACCCTAGTTTCAAAAGACTGTAAAAATCTTGCAATTTGCAGGTTTACATTCTGAATTTATATTTATTCCAGGGGTCTGCCAGCTATATTGAAGCGATACTGGATTATGTATGGGGAAATAGAAAGCTATCATCTCAAAATAGACCATAATATTGCACCTTATTAAAAAATACAAGTGGATTTTCTGCCAGCAACCATGAGTTATGATAATGACTGTTATCAATATGCAATTACTTCTCTTACCCTAGAACATATTGACATTCATTTATTTAAAGATAATGTAACACATTTGTATTCATTGAGGTAATCTATGGATATGATTAAATGTGAGTGCCCATCTTATACCAAATAGTAAAATGAAAAAAAAAATCGTAATCAGACCTTCTGCTCTGCTAAAAATAGGCTGTATTAAATTCTGAAAATTGCATTTGAGCTTATTTGAAACACAGTGGCAAACAAATATGAAGAAGCAAAAGCATAACTTGGGTGATTACTAATTCAAACATTCATTCTTTATAATGATATTGGGGAAACCTGGCAATAAGGAAAAAAAAAAATCCAAGTGTAATCCTGTGTCTGTGGGATGGATACAGAGTTTATGATCAATGTGGAATGGAAGTCCATTTAAGTGGTGAATCTTAGTGGAGGTGGAAGTCTGTTTCAATAGGTTCTGTGGATCTCTCTTGGAGATGCAGAGGTTCGATGTAGCATTTAAACATGCTATTTACAT
Source organism: Ardeotis arabs (assembly GCA_011801015.1). NCBI lineage: Eukaryota > Metazoa > Chordata > Aves > Otidiformes > Otididae > Ardeotis > Ardeotis arabs. The sequence goes on along the minus strand of JAAGAY010142993.1, from coordinate 32,765 downwards.
TTCAAATAATAATTTTATCTCACAAATGCTTGTGTTGTGCAGAGAATCCTGGGTTTTCAGGCTTTGAACTACAATGTATGTATTTATATATAGCACATGTGCTGTTTAAGAGTGGTTCTCCAGTGACAGATTGTTACAATAGTAAACGCTTTGAGGTCCCCCTCAAAGATACTAGGGAAAGCAGTCTCAACATTCCGAGCTTGCGGATATTTCTGTTGGTGGTGTTTGAGAATGAAGCTCAGTGTGTTTGGTTGTCCAGTTATGTGGTATAAGAGGCACTTGTACAGCTAACTACTTTTTGTCTGCTGTTTGTCTAAAATATCTTGGGTTCAATGAGCTTTGAACCAATAAAAACAAAAGGAGGAGGAAAACAGGAAAAGGAGGAGGAAAACAGGAAAAGGAGGAGGAAAACAGGAAAAGGAGGAGGAAAACAGGAAAAGGAGGAGGAAAACAGGAAAAGGAGGAGGAAAACAGGAAAAGGAGGAGGAAAACAGGAAAAAAACCCCAAATATCTATGGTATCGGTTTCTTACTTGAAAATTAGAGATATCCAGTGAACTGTTGGATACTCGATAGAATCATAAGATGGTTTGGGTTGGAAGGGACCTTTAAAGATATCTAGTCCAACTCCCCTGCCGTGGGCAGGAAGGTCTTTCACTAGGCTGTGGTGTTGTTCAAAGCCCCATCCAGCCTGTCTGGTGACAGGGCATCTACAGCTGCTTTGGGCAACCTGTTCAGTGTCCCACCACTCTCCTTGTGTGTGTGGTTAAAAAAAAAAAAAAAATACCAAAAAAAAACCCAAACCAAAACCCCCAGAAACAACTAAAGGGAGGG
>JAAGAY010142993.1:0-24195 GCA_011801015.1 Ardeotis arabs | reverse complement strand
GGGAACACCAGAATGGGGGAGGGGAAAATAAAACAAAACAGGGAAGAAAAAAAAAAACAAAATACAAACCAGAATACCCCAGAACCACCACCAAAAAAACCCCAAAAATCTCAAAGCCAAAAGACCAGAGGAAGTTGAAATACGAAGAGGGCGGTGACTGTGGCGGTGACCTGGGAGCAGGCTGGCTCAGGAAGGCGCCAGGCAGAGCAGCTGTGTGAGCTGTGCCCTACGGTGTCTGTGGTGGTTACAGTGTGTTGCCCGGCGTCCCGCGGGACACGGCAGTTTCTGGTGGGTGCCTAACGGGTATTTCTGGCAGCTAACAAATTATCAGAAGCCTCAGTAGCTCAGTTCTTCATCAAGTGAAGAAAGGCTTGTGGTGTGGAGTGACAATAAGCTGAAGATGATTGCCTGTAAAGAGCGTTTGGTGTGGGGATTACCGGAACATGACAAGTTAGCCTTGGAATAACCCGTTCAGTACGAGAATCGGTGTGCGGGCCGCTGCCTTGGACACCCCGGGAAGCCCTGGGCTGTGCTGCTTGCAGCTCTACAGAGCAGCTGGGTTAAGTAGTGGCCGTGGCCTGTGTCTTGACTCCGTTTGTCATGCCACAAGGGTCTTCTCGCCAATGCTTTTGCCAAAATCAAGGGTTCTATTTGAAAACTTTTGAACACTTGTTCGGTTCTCGAAGAACAAAAATGTGAGTTCTGAGGTGAGCAGCTTGAGGTAGAAGTGAACTAAAGACTGAAATCCTGGAAGGAGGAGGATGTATCTGTCTGAGCAAGGGTGTTGCAGGGGGTGGGTGGGGAGGACTGGGATGCAGACTGGAATTCATAGGTATCTCCTCACTTCCAGTCCAAGCAGTGTCTGTGTCCTAATGACGTACGTATTTGTGGACGTGAGTAGTTAGCTATACCAGTACTTTTTGGTGGAACAAATCAAACTGGAAGAAAAGCCCACAGAACGGGGTTTACACACTCAGCTCTAGAGAAAAAAGTAATGTTTAGAATTGAGCATCTGAACCAGTCATCTCTTCCATACATAAAAGCAAAAAAAACCTCTGTACTGCATAAGACTAGAACCAAGTTTCTGAGATCAGTTGTTAGTGAAGCCTGATACCTGCCTGTCAAGAAAACAGAGGGTAGAGCCTGACTGTTACTCCGAGTACGAGGTTTTGCTATGCTGAGCTGACTCGGAATGTGCTGTTTCAAACCACTTCCATGAAACACAACCTCCTTTATGCCCTGACAGCTCAGGCTGCTTCTGTGTTCCTCTGCAGGTGAGTGCTGGATGGGAGCACACCTTCCATCACCAACTGCTGGAGTTTGTTTGCCAGAATTCCATCTGATAATCTGTTGGTCATCTAATTGTGCACCAAGGAATACAGTTTGAGCGGCTCTAATAATTGTGACAGGATAGAGATATCAATCCAAAAAGCTTCACTGTAGACAGCGTGCCACTTTCTGTTCACTTGGAAGAAACTTTTCAGGTGGGTGTACTGAAACACTTACATTTCTGGAGTTTCAAATGGTTTATTTTTGAGATATTTTGACATTTTCAGATTGACATTTCTAATTGTGCTGTGTGAGAGCTTTCTTCAGAAGGAATATGCAGCATTTTGTTGAGCATTTGTTGCAAAAGAATTTTGGGATATTTTTAGAGGAGAAAATTATCAGGAAGTCCTAGGAAATGTTGAACAAGGCTTGAAAATACAGAATGCACGTAGCAGATGTAGTTTTAAATAAGAAATTGAGTTGTCTCAGCTTTCAAAACTTTTGTATCTCGCTTTTGTTAAGCTATTTTTGAATGTGATGGTAACTTTTATCTATGGATCAGGTCTCTTCTGTTATAGTTAGGATTTTGGGTTGCATTTAAACTTAAAAAGATATATGAATATGGGTTTAACATTTTAATTTGGTAGTCAGGTTTTTTGGGTCATACTTTATGGGAAAAGGAGAGGCTTGTTGAATAAATGAATTTTAATTAAGTCAATAATGACTGACATTGCTAGAGCAATTGCTGTGTATTTCTACTGTATTTATATTGATGAAAGACCAAAATTGAAATATTAATTGTGAAAGACACAAACTCCGTAGAGGTTCATGAAATTAGCAATAGGAATGGATAAAATCAGTGTTCCAGTCTGTTTCAACCTCCTTCAGGCTATGTCCTTCTTTCCAATTTGTTTTCACCTTTAAATTGATGTATTCTCCCTCTCTGTCCTTTCCTCCAAACCAAAACATGATTCATTGAGTTAAAATTATTCAAATTATTGTTATTGAGTTTGAACAGACCAGAGCTATTGTTTTGTCTTTCTGTGCAGCTTCTCTCTGATCTGAACATCCATTCACCCTGGTGGAACTTTCCACTTCAAACTTCCTTATTATGTCTTGTTTTTACCTTTCTTTGCATTTTTTATTCCTTTTGACTCCCATCACTGTTAAGTAGGGTCTTGGCTTAAAATAACTTACTTGTGAAGATTCTGTGAAAGGGGGGGGTCTTGGGTGGACATGGAACCATCACCTCTTGACTTTCTCTGTACAGCCACTACCTTATATTTTCTTTTCTCGCTTGTGTATCATAAAAAACACTTGCTGCTTTGGTCTGCCTGCTTTCATTCTTAGCTTTGTCCTTGCTCCTTACAGACACTTTTCTGGTTCAGCATAGCCATTTGTTCCCTCTCCATCATATCCTTTCTTTGCCACGCACCTGGTCTTGTGTGTGACAGATGAAGTTTGTCCATCAGTCTTAATTTCTGGTTCTTCCTCAGTGCTGAGTGCAGTAACTTGTGTTATTTACTTTGTGTGTGTGTGGCAACGGCGATGCAGAAGTTGGTTCACCAGTGGCTGGGACCAGTGAAGACTGACATGCCTTGACTACAACTTCTGTGTTTGCGGTATACATGCTTGCATTTAAAAATAATTTGTTCTTAAGAAGAGATTACATTTAAGATAGCAGTGAATCAGGGAAAGCATGAGGAGAGCTGGCAATGGAGTTGGAGGACTGGTCAATGAACTAGCTAGTGGATGGGTGGAGAGCACTCCCCTGGTATGGATAGCAATATGTGGGGGGAAAAGGACTGACTGGCAATGTTGGGAAGCAAGTCAGTGGAAATTTGCTCTGTAGGCTTATAAGCAATATTAGTGTTGGCTTTAAGCACCCATTTTTCAATAAGAGATATGGTGAAGGCTTGTGGAAAAAAAAAAACACAACACTGATTATGATCAGAACAATAAATCAGGAAGGTGGTGTTTACAGGTGCTTTGTGAATGTCAAAGTGAAGCAGGGCAGTGTTTCTCTAGACCGCATTGAGCATATGACAGTAGTAAAATGTATCATGATGAGAATAGTGGCTGAGAACTTGTTGCATGGATGGATAGGAAAGCCCACCATGAAAGATGGCAAGAGTAATAACCAAGGCTTAACCAGATGTTGGATTGGAGGGAAAGAACTGGCAGGGACATGCAAGTGATGTGTTTGAGTGATGGGGGGCAGACTGTGGCCTTGCGTAACTAGAAGACTTAACTTGAGTGGGAATGTCAGGATTTCCGATTTTGCCTCGTTGAGCTGTAGCTGAAATATCAACAGCCATGAGGAGATGAAGGATGAGTGATGAATCATTCACTCAGAAATGATGGTTGTGTTTGTTTCCAGAGAAGACCAGCCAAAGGCACAGTACTGAGGAAGACAAGAATAAAAACAGGTGGAAAGTCCTTGGCATTCCTGAAATCCTGATTCCCTCTTTGGAGGGGAAATCTGGAAGGCTGTCTGATACTGACTAGGGAGGATTAAAACCCCAAACTACTGCATTTATTATGCTAATTTGTCTAGATCCTTTATGGAGTTTGCTTTCTCAAATTACTTTTCCCTGTCTGGTTTCTGCAAGTACACTCCTGTGTTGAGATCTTTTGAAGAACTATTTTAAAATGTGCCCTGTCAGCATGCATTTGTTTTACCTGTAAAGCCTTGAGACAACTTCTGTTCCATGTATTGACATTCTCAAGAAGTCAAACTGAATATATTCACGGTGCTGGGAGTCTTAGAGCAAATCAGTGTAACAAAATTCAGGTGTTCTGTTATTGTAGCTGTGTGTTCATTGTCTTTTTTTCTCCTCTTCACTTGAAGACAAGCAGCCACATTTGCACTGAAAAACCTGATACTGCAAATCAGTCCATTGACACTGGTGGAACAGCAGTCATACAGAGCAGTAGATAACGTGCTGGTCGATGGGTTTCAGTTCATGTCGAAGCACAATGTTAAATGAGAGAAGGGAATTTCTATTAAATATTGTATTTAAATATCTAGTACCTTCAGTAATGTTTTTCTGGCGCTTTGAAGCAGGAACTCCTAAGCAAAAGGATGCTGCAGTGGCTCCCCTGTCCTCTCGCATGGGGAAACGTTGGGTTCAGTCCAGGTTGCTTCTGGTCTCATGTTCTGCAGTAATTGACTGGGGTCACAAATACACTTCTGTTCCTTGGCAAATTTGTTTGCCTTTGGTAGGTGAAAAATGAAACTTTCCACTTTTGTTGCTGTTTCTTAGTTGACGGTTGGGTTGAAAGCAGTGGTATTAGCAGACTCCCCCTGAAATATTTGAAGGAGAAAGCTCTAATACAGAACAGGACTTGGACTTGGGAGTGTCTTACCCCTAATACAACATTTTAATGTCAGATACGCATATCCTGATTTGTACTGGTTTCTTAACTATTCTATACCTTGTGTTTTGTCTCTCGGCCACTCCTGCAAAGACTCTTTCAAAAGCCTCTGTATGCTGAGAAATGTGGATTTAATTTGCAGATTTTGAATCTCACAACAGATCTTGTAGCCGCTCTCCATTGACTTAGCTCCCACATCAAACCCTGGCAGAAAGGCATGCGAACCAGGGTGATCCTTAACAGCCAGGGCATGAATAAATAGGGTATTCTCAGTATTTGCTCATCTGCATTTAGACTTTCTCTTTTATGTACATATGGACTGACTTGGATCTTTCCATGCTTAAAAATTGATCTTGCAAAAGCAAGTTCAGACTCAAAGAAAAGACTAGGAAACAAAGATATTCCCACTTTTTTTTTTTTTGCTGTGTTAGCTTAATACAATATTTTTACTGATGTTCTCACTGGGTTGAGGCTTTCTACGTCACAGTTTTGGAGACAGGCAGGTTTTTGAACTCCAGGTCACTTTCTCCATGTAATTATTAATATTCCAATAAGGTTAAATGGTGTTTGCTGTTCTCAGGCGTGCATGTGTATGATCACACACAGCAGCTGAGCCCAGCGCATGTGGGCATAGCATTGCCCAAGTCAGACTCTGAATTCCACCGCTGTACTTGGTGTTGGTGTGGTTTGTCTGTGGGACAAGGTGGCACACTCGAAATGGCTTTCCACTGGCAACTGAGTGCTGTGCTGAAGGCAGAAATGGTTTCTGGTCTTGTCTGTGGCTACAACAGCTCTTATTTCTCAGCTCTCTGTGAGCAGTGTGTTGTGTAGGACTGGAAATCCTGCCCAACAGAGCACCCTTGCAAGGTGAGTAAGTGGGAGATTTAAATTCCTGGTGCGTTGTCAGGCCGTGGCCTGTGTTGGGTCACTTGTGTAGCGATATTTGTCATCGCTGTAGCTACACAGAAGGGAAATCACCTCTCTTGGACCGGTGTGATGCTCAACTGGAGCAATACAGTAGTCATGCTAGGTTTTGCTTACTGTTAGTGATTTTAAGTTCATGTGATTAAGTATCATTTATTTGGTCTGAGTAAAAGTCAATATTTTTATTTATCATGCTTTCAAGCAACAAAATGACTTTGAGTTTTCAGCAGACTAGCTTGCAACAGCATTTAAAATAAGTTTTATTGTAATAAGTTTGTCCTTTTGACACTCTTATGAAATTACTCTAAAATATCTTCAAAGACATTGATATACTTGAGCTTTGAAGAGCAGAAGACTCCATTTAGGAAAAGTGGCTGTAATTTTTTTTATTAACTGTGTCCGTTTAATCTGTTCAGTCCAGATATATTTATCAGCAGACTCTTCAATGTATAAAATATGTATGTACTACAGCGAACTCCTGTCAAGATCACATATTTTTTTTTTCTCCAGGGAAACAATATTAAACCAGTCTGTTACATGTAAAAGCCTTTTCATGGAGTCTATTTGAAATAGATGAGTTGATAACTTGTTGTCATTAGCCAATAAGTCAAAATATTAGCTCAAAAATATGCTAATATCTAACCTAGAAAGTGATATTTACTGTGGAATGGGTAGATGAAAGAAGGGAGTAGACTGCTGATTATCATACTAAAAAAAAACCAAAACAACCTATATATATATAATCTCTGCTGTTAAACTCTAAAAAAAATTAAACTAATTAAAAAGAAACAAATTTGTACAGCATCACAACAGGCGGTAAGACCTCATTGCTCTTTGAAAGGTAAATGGGACAAATATTTGTTTATCCATTATCAATTATATAAGTATAAAAATGCTTTCCTAAGTGACTTGAGTTCGACAGATAATGGAAGACTAGATGGTACGACTAACTGTCATTTTAATGAGTCGTGAGGAATTGTGCGCTTGCACAGCAGAGACAACTTAGCTATGGTGTGAACCAATAGCTCCAGAACAGCATTTCTCAGGAGTTCGGAAGCACTGGCAGCTGGTTTTGCGCTCTTTGATTCTGATCCAGGCTTATGCACGTTTATCTTCAGCATCCTGAAGATAACCAGGCTGGTTAACACCATGCAGATCTAGTACTGGAGAGCTGGTCTGGGTGGTGTAATCCGTAGTCAGTTAAGGATGGGCTGAGAGGGGGTAAAATGAAAGGGGAAATAGCATGGTTATTGCCTGTTCTGAATGAAGCTGATCAGTAGTTACTGACTCATGCTAGTCAAATACTACTGACTGAACTTAAATGCAGAGAAAAACTGAAGAAAAATATGGAAGCACTGAAATAGCATTAACCTATAGCTCATGAGAATACTTTGCTGGAATGTCTGCAAGTAGTTGGGTTCTGTGCTGAGCTGCTTCATCTCATTGTCCTGCTCTTTACTTGCTACTCCTGCCCATAAGGTCAGAGACCAGAATGAAAAAGAAATACAGTTCCAATTTCGGCAATGGCTGAATTTATAGTATTCTTACATAAAATAAAAATGAATGAGTACATTTTCTGTCCTTAAGCAGCAAAAAATCATACATGCTTTTTTACTTCCCTATGTGGCTTTGAAAGTGAATTACAGAACTTGTATTTTGACAGTTTTTGTGGGAACTGAAGTCTCACAGTTGAATGAGTGGCTCAGATGTGTGATGTCTGTCATGGCAGGCAAAACCAGTAGTGAAGCTACAACTGAAATGTGTCTCGTGAGCTGAAAACTCCATTTAACAAGAAAATAAAATATTTAAGAGTACAAAAAACCCAACAACCCAGGAAAATTATTTCAGTACAATGTCTATGTTGAAGGTGGTATATGTTTTCATGAAGACTTTGAACAAGCATTTGAATTGGCTAACTGTAGCCATTGAGAAGTGTTTAGTAGCTGAGGAGTTTAAAGTACTTAAGAGCTCAAACTGAGCTGACAAAGCCCATCAGAAGGGGCTGCTGAAGGTGGGGTGGAAGTTCAGACAAGAAGAAGAAAACTCTAATAATTTAAAGCAAATATCAAACAAACAACACTTTCTTCTCAAAAAAAAAACCACACAAAAAAACCCCCACAAAAAACCAAAACAAACCCCAAACCTCAAAACCTCAAACCTGAAAACTGAAACCCAACCAAAACCATCAATCAACAGTTTTGATATTGTATTGCTACTTAAAGCTTTATCTTGTAAGGCATGTAAAATATTTACTTACTTAAAATATTTAATTACTAAACTAAATTTAAATGTGCAAGAAGTGGTGGATTATAGTGAACTGAATACAAATACTAGACAGCATAACAGCAGTCAGTTTCCTAGAAATGGGGGAGATTTCCTTGGAATCTTAATTTCTTTTTGGAATTTCTGGTCCCAAAATTGGTCTGTTGTACTTCTCAAGGGTTTTCCAGCACGGGAGATCATGCTATTGGTAGATGTTCATTTATTAGGTGCCACAGCAGATACATATTTAGTTTTTGCTCCTCTGGCTCAGATGCCATAAGAATGTTGTGTGAGAGGTAAAAAAGTCATTTAAATTTTCTATTTCTAGAGCCGGAATGCTTTGCCCATTACATATGTGAAGACACTCAGCAAGTCCAGTGGTACATTTAATTCCCGTGCCAAATTACCATATAGTTTCCCAGTGAGTGGAAAAATATGCATGGTAGAAACTTTTTTGTGCTGCAGACACAGTGGATGGCACAACTACACGTGAAGTGTAATCCTGACGTCCTGACTGTCACTTGCTCTCAGAAGAATTAAAGGTGAGATTTGAGTCCTGTATATCATGTAAAGGCGTACTTATAAAAGACGTTTAGTGAGCTGAAGCAGTCCTTGTGCACGATACTACTTTTTTCCCATATATGATTACTTCTGTAAATGTTTCAATGAGTAAAATGTAGACAGAAATTATGTATTTATGCTAGGAAGCAGATTGGTTTATATTGCAACTTAAAGAAATAGTCATTCAACTGTTGTGAGTTGTTAAGAATGATCATACCTTAAGCCTAGCTTTTTGCTGTTAGAATCAGAGGATGGTTTAGATCAGAGGGCATCTTTAAAGTTCATCCAGTTCCAACTCCCTGCCCTGGGCAGGGACATCTCCAACCAGAGCAGGTCGCTCAGAGCCTCATCCAACCTGGCCTTGAGCACTTCCAGGGATGGGGCATCCACCAGCTCTCTGGGCAACCTGTGCCAGTGCCTCACCACCCTCACAGTAAAGAATTTCTTATATCGAATTTAAGTCTACCCTCTGTTACTTCAAAACTGTGACTCTGGGAACCCCAGAGCTGGATGCAATACTCCAGGTGGGGTCTTGGGAGCGGGGCAGAGGGGGAGAATTGCCTCCTGTAAATACTAAAGTATTGTCTTCAGAAACTTCAGTAAACTTTTTTACTTTGTTTAGCGTTCTAGTTTGAGATTGTTTGTTTCTTATATCTATTATTGGACAAGTAGCAAGGTCTTTGACAGTGATTTTACTGTAGAAACATGAAGGTGTTTACAGTACTAAGATATTCTTCTCAATGTAGGGTCATTATAATAGCTTCCATGTCCTGTCTGCTCTTATCTTGAATAGGGTGTACAGGTAAAATATTGCTGGTACTTAAATTGAACTTGTAATGGAAAGGGCTACATGATTTTTTTTCTAATGAAGCTTCTGTAAGAAATGCTAACACTTAATGAAATGTAACTTAGGTGCTATAAAAACATACCTGGCTAGAGATTGATGCTGTTCTTATCTATATGACTTGCATTAAGGTTCCTGATGTAAGATTAATCAAAAAAACCCCTCAAACCAACCCCCACCCTCCACCCAGAACCTTGGTGCCATCACCCTACTCTCTTGTGCTGTTATTGTAGAAACTATTCTCAGTGCTGGCTTGCACTGAAATTGGCACTAAAAATGGCATTAAAAATGCCAATAAGAATTCAGCTTTAAAAAATATTATCATGGTATCGCTGTTTAGAGGCAGTGAAGCAATAAAGCAACTGCCTCTTAGCCAATCAGTTATTTGAGCTAAAAAAACCCCAAATTATCAGAACAGAACTAGAGAAAGTAAAGGCTAAGAAGCAGGGGTCTGGAACTGCTGTATTGGTTATTTAATAAAAAATGAAACAAAAAAATCTATACTTAACCACTTAATCGTAATGAGAACACAGGTCCATTTCTGGACAAACTATACATTGCCTTGCTCCTTGCAGTAGGTAATGCTTTTAATGGGAATAATGGAATATTGAATTCCAGGGTACCTGTTTTTCCTAAAATAAAAATAAAACTCTTAAGCTGCTATACAAAGGCTTTTTCATGATGCCTGTGAGTTAGGTAGTCATCTTGAAGACATTATTCAGTTTTAGGCTTCTTAAGTCATCGTCACCCTGAAGATGTAAGGGTTTGTAAAATTCAGAAGAGTGTTGAGGGAAATTACTATACCGATACTCAGATACAGTCAGTGGCCCTTCCAATAACAGGGACCTGGTTGTTTTTCCTGCAATTACCTGTTGAATGATTATTCATAGCAGACAATTTACTTAACATTGATAGTGTGCTTGCTTCTGTTGGGTATGCCTATAGTGATAAGGTAGTAGAAACTGTGCTTTATAATTCACCGTATGCAACATGAAAACATCTGTCTCAAGATCCTATTTTAGGTACTGTTGTCAAAACTAGAAACCCAGCCCTTCACTGAATGTGTGACAAATGAAGGAGGAATAAAATGGAGACACCAGAAGTGCTCACTCTGAATTTCCTGTTCCCTCAAAGCTCTTGGTGTGCTGCTTGACTGTGATTCCCACCTGAAGGTTGGGAATGTGGTTACTTCTCGGACGGGAACTTCTTACCTGTAGTCAAACGTAGCATTCAGTGTGTTCGTGTTGTAAGATCAGCAGTTGTTGCTGAAGTCTCAGGCACTTCATTTAGAGCGACTTTAGCTTTTTCAGCAGAAGTGATAGGAAAGTGATCACTCTGTAAAGCTTTGAGGACCAAGCCATCACTTGGAAGTGGTGTCTTGCGTTATCTCAGCTTGCAGATTCAATACACAAACAGGTATAAAAAGGCTGGAAGCTGCTCTCCACTGCCACTTTCCTGGTCATTACCGTGTAAGCAGGGGTTTGATTTTTCTGAGAACACCTATTCATCAAGAGCCACTTCATATAAAGATGTTCCCAGCCAGTCTGTCAGATTCCAAGTGAAAACTAACTCTTCTTTTTGAATATCTTATATTTTTTTTTAACTTACCTAGGGGGCAAAATTCAATCTAATTATGTAAGAAAATAAAACTTTTCTGAGAACTATGAAAAATATTATTCTTGTTGGCAATTCAGCAGCATAGTTTAAGATCCTTAATGGAGCTGGGAGTCCCATAAACCTGGGGAGAGGAGAGGAAGAAGGGGACTCAACAGCCTTTTTATTGGTGTAGCCAACAGAAGGCCTTCAGAGCGCTGAAGCTTGTGAAAAATCACCCCTTACGCCTCTTGGCATGCTTTAAGTTGTCTGTTAGTCAATGATTGTAGGTATAACCTGGTGGCTATATGGTAGTCGATCTTGATTTATTATTTTGTACGTGGAGCATTCTGCCATTCTGGGGGCTCATTAACATTCACTTCTGAATTTACTATTTTTTTTGCAAACTGCCTTCCTGTGTTTCATAACTGAGCTGACTGTGGGAGAGGCAATGGTCTTCATTTGCCGCACCTTCAAAGACACCATCTATACAAACACAAACCCAATGTTTTGGGAGACTGGGTGAATTCAATACAGGAAAAAGTGATATGCTTGTAAGGATGACCCATGTCCTTCTGCCTTTGCCAGTATTGCATGTGCCTATTTGTTAGGTTTTTTAGTGACCATTAGAAATACGAAGGAATTCCTTTAACTTTGTAGTGATTTGTTCATGAGCTTGCATCCAGACTACTGATTCACTGCGAAGTAAGCAAATGGGGCATAACATGTTTGTCATCATCTGTTCCTAATGGGAGAAAAGTAGTTTTCCATAGCATATTATTAATTATTTTGAAGGCTTATTATTTTGTATTGTAGTGTATCACAGAATAACCTACCAACCTGTACTGCTGATGTGTACTCTCTAAATTCTAGAAGTGCATCTAGGAGCACAGTATATGCTGTTCCCTTTAAGTACAGTTGTAAGAGATATAAAATGAGACTTCATTTTCCTCATTTATTTTCTTTTTTCCTTTTTTGAACTATCTCACCCTGTTGGTTGCTCTGTGTAAGGGTCTCTTATCTAGGCTGGCTACTATTATGTTTGTATTTACTCATTTGACTTCCAGATAGGTATTAGTTCAGTGAAAAATAAACCCAGAACTAATTAATACTTGGGAGGCCGGGCAGTTCAGAAGGACTAGCGAAGGATAGTTTCCGTACTCTTACTCATTGAGGCTTTCTGTTTTCACTTAATGAGAAAAAGATGAGGCTATGAATAATTAAAACAAGACCTCATAGAATGGCTGCAGAAACAGATATTTATATTACAAATATTTTCAGCCTTTCATACAAAAGACCAATTAATAGACAAAATATGTTGATGTCTTTTTGAAAGTTTTGAAAGCAAAATAAGGTTAATTCTCATTCATTGTGCTTAGGTATTCACTTCCAATCTGTATTCAGCTGGTCAAATTTTATCAATAGAAATCTTCACTAAAGAGTTGTAAACTTCAAATTCTGGTTTTCAGCATAGGTCATTTCAGTCTTAGAAGCTACAAGTGCACCTTAATTCAGCTGCACAACTAGGTTCATCTGTTCCATTAACTGGAGTGATGGAAAAACCAGAGCAAACTACTTCTTGAGCTGCAGGGGCTGGATTCGGGTGAAGCCGAGGGCACGTCATGCTGACAACTTCATAAATGGCAAGCTAGGGCTAAGAAACGTGCATTTAGAGCAAAGCTGTCTGCAGATGGTCTGTAGACTGGTAAACTGCTGGGAGGAAGAAGGGTTGGTAGATGGAGCTAGTGCCAATCAGTAAACATGTTCATGCTGCTAGGAGTAGTACTGGATTTCTTTTACGTTTAGCAAGTATAGCCATGGCAGAGATTGGTCTCCCAAATACCTTCTAGGGTAGCTTTTCATTTGTCAGATGATTGAACAAAACTCCTGCTTTGAATATTGACCTAGCCATCTCCTTGCCCCTTAATCAAGATGCTACAGAGAAGAAAAAAACCCCAGCACTTTTTGGGGAAATAAATTTCTGTTCTATAAAAACTGTATCACATATCTGTCCTTTTCCCCTTCCCAGCTCAGTATTTAGGCTTGTGACCGAGTGAGGGTTATGTGATCAGACTTTGTGGTATTGAACCAGTTCTTCATTTTGGTGCTCTGCAGTGCAACTTCTCCAACCTCGAAGCAAAACAGAGGTGTAGAAGTGAGGGAGGTGTAGAGCAGAGAGCCTTGGAGGTATTGAATGTACAGGTTGTACATGGATTTAAATGTGATGCAAGGGTTTGGGGTGCAAAGCTGCTGCTGCTAGGAAAGTGGTTTTACTTCAAGAGGGACGGGAGATTTGAGTGTTAGATGGGTTATCAAAACCAGGTGTGTAAATGGGTTGTCCTGAATCGTTCTATATTCAGCCCTGCACATAATTAAGCGGTGGAATAACTTAATGTTTTTAATAAGTATCTGTGTTTGCAAGGGGTGTTTCTGTTTCTAGAGGAGTACCCGGGGACGTGAAGTATGCCTTTATTTCATGATTTCTCACTACATGTCTAACTTGTGGATTAAAAGCTACATCACTCCTGAAGCCTATTTTATAGTGCAACTTGACAGGGTGACATAGAATCGTCTTGGTGATTTTTCCGAGCGTCTTCTGTGCACAAGGTGATGTGCAAAGCTTTAAAGAATGTGATGGATGACTTCACAGAGCCTCACAAAGTCAAATGACATATCGTCACAGTTGATCTAAGTCTCAAAAACTGAACGCAGGAGTCAGGTTTTTTGTGATGGATGAGATGTTTGGGTGATTACCTCTTCTCCAGGAGAAGAAAAAGCTGATGGACATGAAACTTGTATTTGCTTAATATGTTTCAATCAGAGCTGTACCTCATACCGGGCACCAGCTTCCAGCTTACCTTATCCATTTAGTCTTTGCTATCAAGGAGTATTGCTGTTCTGAACTAGGTTACTGCTTTTCTTTATTTTTAGTGATATATCAAGAGATTAATTAACTGTAGGTTAAGATTGGGTAAAACTGGCTTTGCGCAGCTTTCCACTGCAAGTGATGCTAGAAAATTGTCATGAGAGGAGGTAATCTTTATAAGCACAGCCGTTAGCAGACCTTTTCAGTTGATTCTCTCAAAATTTTGTAATCCAGTATGGTTTCACTGAAGTTCTGCATTTGTACCTGAACAATTATTTTTTGATGCAAAGTAAGTGTCCTTGTCTTCCTTCCTTGCTCCAACAGGGAAGAAAGGCAAATTTGAGTAACGTTCCCATATCAGTATAGTCAGTCCGAAGGAAAATATTCAGGCAGTTTCTTGAGAGCCTTCATCTAGTCTATTGGCAAAATTCTGCCAGATAAACAATGACTTTGTAGTGTGGGGCCTAACGTAATATTCACACTTGCACGTTTGGTTAATGGCTGTTTTGCTGGAACAGAGGTGCAAGAAAAGGGGAAAAAATAAGTCTGAGAACCAGCAGTTCTGGCACTTCTGCTCTTTGTATGAAAAGAATGTAGCAAATAGAGGTCAATTCCTTGGGGTTTTTTATTAGATAATAAAATGGTAATCAAAACCTCTTACGATAGCTATTTCCATATTTTGGCTTATATTCTTGTTTTCCTTGAAATTGCTTAAAAATGCTTTCTCTAGTCTCTGGAAAAAAATTAATATTTATCCTTAAACACATATTTTATTTTTACAATAATAGTAAAACAACAACTTGTTATTTAAAAAAAAATTACTGAAAATCAGTTTAATTTTATTAAATGAGTAGTAAGTGGAAAAAACATTAGTATCAGTATTTCCAATCTGTGATACTTCAGGTGCAAAAAGTGCTGTGTTGCTGACTCTGAATGCATTCATGCAAATGAAACAGATCCTTCTGTCCATTTTTAAATCAAGTATGGGCTGAAAATGAATTGGCATTGAAGTCTTTGAACTTATGGATATTAAGAGGTGAATTGCCTGCGTTATTTATCATATAATGTTTCTGCGCATCTGTGTAGTTCCTGTTTCAACCAATGCAACACCCAGTCCTCAGTGGGAGGCGTTAACGGAGAGCGCTGTCTTTGCTCGCTGACGATGAGTCTAATACAGACAGACACAGATTGAGAGTGAGGTAGCAGGGGAAACGGG
The DNA here is from genome assembly GCA_011801015.1 of Ardeotis arabs. NCBI lineage: Eukaryota > Metazoa > Chordata > Aves > Otidiformes > Otididae > Ardeotis > Ardeotis arabs. The sequence goes on along the minus strand of JAAGAY010142993.1, from coordinate 9,282 downwards.
CAATTAAGGGCAATAAAGTGCCAGTAATGTAAGAAGACGTATTAATAATGACAACGGCAATGATGATGAAAAATGCAACTTCTACACTTGTATGAAGTCGTGGTGTTTGGTTCCCCCAGCCCCTCAGAATTGCTGTTAATTGCCCTTTCTCTGGTCTGAACTTCCAGCTTTGTTTCTTTTTCTAACTGGGTTATCTTACTGAAAATTAACACAAAGTAACTAAACCTAAAATAGGATAAAAATATCAGCAACTGTGATGAATCGTCAGGTGTGTACTGCAAGCGTATTGTCTGCAGGCAATATTAAATCCATTAATAAAAAGCTTTCCTGAGGTATAACAACATTAATAGTTTACAGGTGTAAACCTCAAGAATTATGTATAAAGTCAATTAATCTTTAGATGCAATATAAATTGCTGCACAACTGGAACTTCAAAGCAAGCTGTTTTGTAGATGGGTACCTGAAAATCTGTGACTTGACTGATGGAGAGGGATGGTACAAAGTTGGTGCCGCAGATAAATCCACAGTTAAAGGTGAATTCTGCCCACAGAAAAGTACTCTCCAAATGTATGTCTTAAACCCTTGCTTTTTGCATTCAGAAGTATCCACATATCATCTATTTATGGTCTATAATGCAAGGTTTAACTGACATGTTGCTCTTCTGCAAAGGGAATTGCAGTAGCAAAATACAAATTAATGAAAAATACAATTACGAAGAATTACGTACTAAATAGCTGTTTGTGCTATTTATTACTGTGTTCATTGTTAATGTTCAACTTGAATAAATAATCAGTTAGTTATATATTAGCATTTCATTAGTGAAAGATGAATCTCTAGTTATGGGAAACTGTAGCTGAGAATATTATAGCTATGCTTTTTGAAATGCTTCCAGAATTGACTCTGAAGTTTCTGTTGTGAGATAAAAGTGAAGAAGGCTGCGCATTGCCAGAATTCTGTGGAGCAATGTTTGAGAGGGAGCAATGCCAAAAGTGGGGTGAATATCTTAAACGGAAACTTGGCTTGGTTAAAAATCTATAGTAAACTGACAGTAAGCTTGATCCCCATCTGGAAGATGCAAGGGTTTTCTACAGCCTGTTATTTTACTATTTCTCACAACTTTCAAGCAAACCTTGAAACATAGCGAGCATAAATGCAGCTTCAGGTAATCCTGCTGTGTCACTGTAAACAGAAATAAAAGTAAAAATAGCTCTCTTCCAGATGGGTTATAATCTAAATTACCTGAGAGCAACACAAAGTCTTCCTTTCAGCTGCAACCTGGGAATGTTTCTGTCCCTATCGGACATTTGGGAAGATGGCAAAGCAAATAGTTCAATGATAGTAACTCCTGATCTGTTCTTGACAATACTCAGGTGAACATCTCTTCATTTAGGTTCCTTTAGAGCTTTTCCTTACCTCAGTTTTTGCCTTAGGCCTGACCTTGCTTGCAAGGTCCTCATTCTAGAGAAATGATTTACCATAACTCACAACCTTCTGAGCTTGGACATCCAACCATTTAACCTATCCATCCATCTAGAGTGTAACATCAGAACTGGGATACAAGATTGTTGTTGAAGGTCTTCCTAAAGACCAAGTAAATGCTATCTACTGTTCTCTCCTTGTTCACAAATCTGGTCATTTTATTACAGAAGGGGGTCAGGTTGGTCAGGGCATGGTTTCCCCATGGTAAATCCTTGCTGACTCTTCCTAATTGCTTTTTACTCCTCCGTGTGTGCAGAAATGCGTTCCAAGAGGACTTGCTCCCTGACTTCTTTTAGTCAAGCTCAGTGTATAACCTAAAATCACGAGACTTCAGGTAACAGTGACAACATGGTAAACTGTCTGGTGTTGTATTTAATGAGTAGTGCTGTAAAAAATGCTAAACAGTGCAAGCCATCTTATTTGCGATGAATTTTAATTGGCTAATTAGCAGTGTTAGAAAAAGGAAAAAGTACATAACTTACAGCATATATCAGTAAACTTGCAGGAGTACTTTCTCATGCATTGAAACTTGAACAGAAATTTTGCTTTACAAGTAGTTTACGTATACTTTCTCCTTTTTGAATAATAGTTTCACATTTTGACTTTGTGTTTATTAATGTTGGACAAAGCTGAGAGAATGAGGGTATGAGAACATCTTGATTTAGTTCTTTGAAGGTTCCTAACAGAGCCTTTCTTTTAGTCTCTGTAAAAGTGATTTACATGGATTTGGGAGTGTTGGTGGAATAAGATTATGCCAGAGTTACTTATAAAAACAATAAGTTTCATTACATTAGATCTATGTCTTCCCTGAGCGCTTCTGCCTTTTTCTGTAACTGGGCTGGATGCATTTTGACCGCACATCTAGGAGGGTGCTGTAATAGGTTTCCTTAACTTAAAATGTAGTTGGGGTTGGATTTTTACTTGCTAAATGCTTGGAAGGTACTAGGAGCCTCGTACAAGTTAAATACGACAGATTCAAGATACACACACCCCTCTCCACCCCTTACCGGCAAGGCAGGTAAGATAGACCTTAATATTTTTGTACAAAATGAGAATGTAAATGAAGTAGCAGCTTTGCTCATTCATGATTTGATTGTGAATAGTTGTGAGACAATGTCTGCAGCTCCAATACTCACCATGGGCGAGAAGGAAAGGGCAGCAGTCACCTGGGTTCAGTAGCAGCATCCACAGATGCTGAGTTATGTTTGAATTGTGTAGAAGAGCTGGTGATGCTACTGTAAAGATGTTCCTTCAGAGTTTTGTGTTCTATGTAACTAGAGCCCATGGTGGAAAAGGGCTGCCCTTAAAGGGGCTCTTAATCCCAAAGACATGGAAGCAATTAAGCTTTTTGGGCAAAGACTTGTGACCACACTTGGATTGATGTGGAGGTTGAAAGCCAAAAAGTAGACATGGAGACAGTTATATACACCCAATGTTGAAATATGGGTGAGATTGTCTTGGATGTGATAATGCAAAAAAAAAAACCAAAACCCAATGTGGGCAAATATCTGCCGAGTTCTTAATGATTTTTTAATTTTTTTTTTTTTTTTTTCCTTTCCCTAAAGGACAAAACTCAAGGGCGTCACAAAGATCTATCATTTCATACAGGGTAAGCACTGTAATTGTTTTGCCACTGCAGCCAGTCTGTGTATTAGATTAATTAATTTTCATTGAAAAAGGATACTTTAAGTAATTGCAGTAGATTTTCACTAAACCAATATTTATTTGCCAAAAATCAATGCATTTTAATTTCTGCTGCTACATTGTGCTCACATGTCATGTATGCAGACACATGCTTTGGGCTGTATGGAGGAATATGAAGAAACAAAACACATTTTAAATTGGAGCGTCCCTTCTGCTTCATCACTGTTTAGTGCCTCTACCTCAGTTGTTCCCTCTTTTCAGGCTAATTGCTTTTTTCTTCCAATAGAGTTTTACAAACCCTTCTGAAGTCCTTTGTAACTGTTCTGACTTCATTTCATGTCCAAAATATCTTTGAAGTTTAACTAGAAAGTTTCTCCTACTTTTGCTTAGTGTGCTGGTTCAGAGCACTTTCCAGCGCAGTCCTGCTTAGCCCGGTGTTTAGACGGAATCATTTGCTTGACCAGTTCTAGGTAAAGACTGACCCTGTGACTACTACAGTGTTTTGTGCTGGTACTGTTGGTCAGCCCTAACAACGCTGTCTCTTCACGTTGTTTTATCCTAATCTCTGCTTTGCCTCAAGCGCCAAAGCTTGATCAGCTGTCCAAGTGCTAACTGGTTAGGATTACTTTACTTAAAAGCAAAGTGAAGACAGAGGTTTATTTCCTTGAGTGTCTGTACCAGTGCCAGTTACAGCTGTAGCTCAAGTGCATTTTTGGGAGATGGGATGGCTCATGTCCTGTGGCCCCCAAGGTGTTGAGCACTGGGTAGGACTCTGATGCTTGGGAAGCTCCAGAACAGTACATGCAATGAGCTGTGTCTCCTGAAGCAGTGAAACAGGATGGCAATGCTCTGTCGTTGTTGTTCTGATGTATAAATGACAAACTTTGAAAAAAGCATTTCTATTATGGTCCCTCACTTTGCATATGAGAAGTACATGAATATTATTATGGGTGTGTTACAATAATACATAGTGGTAACTGAACTGATGGCAATTACGTGCAGTGAGGGTGCTTTCTTGGGTTTTAAGCAAGATTAAGCTTGCAGATGCCTAAACCAACTAATTAAGGATAAATTACAGCATCACTTAATAATAATGTACTCTTCCCTGATAGAACAATGTCTCATTATCTGCTTTAAATACTTGTGCGTTACTGAGAAGGCAGGTAGCAAACTTATTCCTGCAATAGATGTTCAGTGTTCCTTTTCTATGTCGTCTTGTGTTTCAAATTGAGTAACAGTCTTCTCCTTTCATCCTACAGAAGGGAAGCACTGTGTGTTGGTTAAGGCAAGAGAATGTGAGACAAGATCCATGTTCTTTGGGTTCTGAGGGAACTGTTTGGGTTGCCTGTCTGTGACGGTGGTCACTTAGTTCAATTCCATGGGGTTGGCTGTGATTTGCCTGAAAGGAAAGGAGGATTCAGTTGGTATGCTGCTGGAGAAAATCTCTGAAAGCTGTTGTGGCTCAGTGATGGAATTGATGTCTTGGTTTGTCTTTGGATGCACAAGGAAGTATTGCTCAGAAGCCTGTTTTCTGTCCTCTGTTCCTAAGCTGAAGCCGAATCTGCGTCTGCACCCTGGCATTATTAGAGGAGCTGGCAACTTGGAAGAGGAAAGAAAAACCTAGACTTTTCATCTCTGTGGCTTTTGAGAAGGGAAATGTGACTATCACTGGGAATTTTCTATTTCTAAGTAAAATGAAATCCAGTAGCAAGTATCTTAGTCTTATGGGAGTGGGAAGGCGTTTCTAGCACCAGGTACAGTAAGAAATAGTTCCACCCAGGGCTATTGCTGGATGTCTCTGATCAAGAGCAGTAGATACCTGGTGTGCTTTGCCTTCAGTGTTAAACTCTACTGGTGTGAAGTTTCTCCTGAACTTGAAAACGTGTCCTCTTCAAGTGTCTGGTCTGTAGAAAGGCAGAGTTTAATGTTTTATAAGCAGAGGGTGAAAGAGAGTTGCTTAAATTTAGTTCCTGCAAATAATTTAAGGAATCTTGTCACTTGACGTAGCTGCTGACAATTGTCTTAATCCCTAGGGATTGCTGACTTTCTCAATAGAAAGCTCTCTAGTTCCAGTCTTAGGTTTCTGATTCTATATTCCTGTCCCCTTTCTCTAGAGCAATGTTTTAATCTCCTTGCAAAAGGAGTCCCTAGGCAGTTTTCTGTATGTTGTCTTCAGCCTTCAATGTGCCAAAGCCCAGGGAAGAGCAGAGTGTTTCAGTATTGGCAAATGCTTTGCTGTGGACAGTTGGTGTGGAAGAGCCAGGTTCTGGGGAGAAATCTTGGGGTTTAGGTTATGTAATTAATGCTTTCAGTGTGTACTTGGCATTTTGCAGTACTTGGCAGATGTAAGTGAACAAAAGTGAGTGAATTCTTCCATAAACCATGGGAATGTACCTTAATCATTTTATTTTTAATGATTTATAAATTAAATGCAATGGAAAGACAACGTTTATGGAAGAGGGATGGTGATTGGTTTAGTTTTGTTTAGTGCTTTACACTAGAAACCATGAGCCAACATGCTACGGTAAATATTATGGATTACAGTAAACCAATTAAATTTCCATGAGAGTCTCAGACTTGATGCAGATGTTTAATGAAGTGAGCTGCCTCCCCACTGACTTTGCATTACCATTTTGAGTAATTTTCCTAACTTGCAGTGTTTTCTACAATCTCTTCAAAGTAAAAATAACAGCTGTCTTGTCTTGAGTTTTTCCTGTGTAGTAATCTGAGGAAATAATAACATAGTATGGTGGGGGAGAAGCCTGAAAACCAACATTAGTGCTATTAGTGATGTGAAAACATCCTGCTTGTAAGTTTTCAGTAAGAAAGCCAAACAAATATATTCTTAAACTACAATTGAATTTTTGTGGGGTAATAATACCTTTTTTTCACCAGATTTTCATGGTCTGTTTTTACTGTATATGTTGTGACTCAAGATTTCATGTTTAGGAGCAGAAGTAAATTCCAGAATTTTCTAATGCAAGCCAAGTATTTAAGTAGTTATTAGTGTAACTAACCACTGTTAATTTTTTGTAATAATGTTAGTAATATAATAAATAAAAAATTGTGGACTTGATGCTAAGAGGGAAAAAACAGTAATTCCAATGAAACTGGAATGAAGGGACATAAGATCTTTGGTAAGATGAAATAAAACCAGGAGCACTTATGGTAGTGGTACTTACACATAGTTGGCTGGATGGACAGTGGGCAGAATTTGTGGACGGGTCCGTGCAGGCAGTCAGAGCCATTGCTGTGTGTGTTGGTGCTGAGAGGGTGGCAGGAGATGAGCTTTCCTTATGGATGTGACCTGTCAGCATCTGGAGGTGCTGCCTGTGGGGGAGGTCCCTGGTGCTTGGCCTGTGTGGTGGGTGGACCACCCTGAATTAAACGATGCTCTGGTTCTGCTATTAGGAGCTTTATTAATTCCAAGGATGAAGAACTACACTACAAAAAAAGACACTGCTGAAGATTAAAACTTGAGCTTAGGGCTTTCCTAGTACTGTAGCTACTTTCTTCAAAGCTTTTTTCCTACTGCTAAAAATAGCTTTCACTGTACAAATACTTTATCATTATTTATTGCTTACATAATGGCTTTAGGTCAAGCATTTGCTGCAGTTTTCCTGTCAACCCTGTTTCATGTAAAAGTATCTTCAATGAAATAGGAGCAGCAGCAAAATGTTCACCTTGCCACGCATCGCTGTATTCATCCAGCTCACGGCGTTGCTTCTAGAAAAATGTACCACTCATTGTGACTACCACTGCAATGAACTACCACTGCAGAAGATGGCTGAACCAACTTTTCATAAAGCTGCAGAGCTGTTTCTCAGTTGATCCATTCCTTTATTCTCTTGGCAAAACCCTAGACCCTCTGAGACAGTCATTGCCTAGTTAACCAGCAAGGAAACATTGGACAAACTTGCTGCCATCATAAACATGCTTTCTAGGTGGTATTTTTCTACAAGTCAGAATTAATCTGTTTCTTTGCTTCTATCTTCTATTTGATCATAATGCTTCAAGTGTGTGATTTCGAAGTAGATGTGCCTACCCTCAATTATTCTCCCTCTGAACTTTCTCACTGTTTGCTCCTACTAGTCAGATTAAGTTATTTTAATGAGTGTTCATTGGTATTTGTTTAAATACAGCTTTATTATGGAGCTCTGAATGTATTTCTAGTAGTCAGTGTCTAGGATTCATCTTAAACATATAATTATTTTTGATGTAACACTGGAAAAGAGAAGGACATGAACATAAACTTCAGTGGGCTGGTTTTAATTTTGCTTAACAAAAATATGCAGCCCGTCTTGAAATCTGTGACTTTGCTGTGATGTTGCAGACACAAAAATATTTTCTAGTTTAACCTAATCCCCATTGGAAAATACAGGTTCTGAGAGACACACAAGAGGGAATGAGTTCAGACGTGTCGACAGATGCTGTTGCTGTCCCCAGCCATTTGCTCCATTGCTTTGATGGATGTGTCTGTCCCCCAGGCAGGAGTGTCTGCTCAGCTCATGAATCGGGTCCTGAAGAGCAGCAGTTTTCGGTCTGGTGTAGTCTGGTAACTGAAGTCTTCAGTTTGCCTTACTACAGAGGGCTTAAGTGTGTAATACAAAGTGGTGTGAGAGCAGATTTGCAAGCGGATCAGATGCGGTGTCCCTGGAACAGCAGCATCTGGCACAGAGCTGGGCCATGCGAGGAGGTGGCTGCAATCTTAGCAGTCTGGTTCTAGACTGTTGCTGCAAGTTTCTCAGAATATATAAATGCTTGTAAAGCAACCGATGAGCTTAGAGTTAATTACTTCAGGGGTAAAAACAACTGGTATAATGATTTCTGTGTGATTTATGAAGAAAGGAGGAACAGGACAGCCTTTGTCTGCAGTAGTAATAAACTTAACCTTTGCTTCCATTGGAAGAGAGATCAGCAACTGGAACTTGTGCAGCCCACAAGAATTTAAGCTTTATGAACGAAAATCCACAACTTCTTTACAAGCATGACTATTGATAACAAAATATGTTATGAATTGGCATATATTAAATGTCTCCTTGTAATCCTACAAATTAACCTGGTTCACTACCTGAAGTATCCAAAACTGGCTTGAAATTGAAGAAACGCTGTCTTCAAACACTTCTTACATTGCCTTTTGATCTCCGTATACAAAAATAAGTAAATGTAGTGTGTAGTTATGAGTTCATGCATATCTGTAAAGGAGGATCTAGTGGAGCATGAGGATCCACCTCAAATAGGATATCATGTTCTGAAACTTATTGGAAAGACCCCAAATGTGCCCAGAACCTTTTTGAATGTTTTGCTTGGTGTGAAGGAGTGAAAGTGCAGTGCACGAGGAAAGGGAACTGACAGTTGCTGATGCTCTTAACCTTTCATGCTTTCTCAAAGATTAGAATGTGCTCCATTGGAAAGAGTGCAAGAAGGTGCAGTGGTCTGATGTCCTGCACCACAGAGTGGGACGGGGTCAGAAAAGTGATGAGTCTGTATTGAACTTCTGCCCTGAATGCACTTGAAACTGGTCATATGCTCTCCTGACTTCTTTTGCCCTTAGACCTGAAGCTGATTTTTTTTTTTTTAAAATAACATGAACGACATAGAATCCTAGAATGGTTAGGGTTGGAAGGGACCTTCAAAGGTCATCTAGTCCAACCCCCCTGCAAGGAGCAGGGACATCCCTGACTAGATCACGTTGCTCAGAGCCTCATCCAGCCTGGTCTTGAACGTTTCTGGGGACTGGGGCATCCACCACCTCTCTGGGCAACTTGTTCCAGTATTCTACAACCCTCAGTGTAAAAAAATGTTTCCCTAATATCTAATCTGAATCTACCTCCTTCTATTTTGAAACCATTACCCCTAGTCCTGTCACAGCAGAGTTTCTCCCCATCTTTCTTGTAGGCCCCCTTGAGGTACTGGAAGACCACTATCAGGTCTCCCCAGAGCCTCCTCTTGTCCAGGTTGAACAGCCCCAACTCTCAGGAGAGGCACTCCAGCCCTCTGATCATCTTCGTGGCCCTCCTCTGGACCTTCTCCAACTGGTCCATGTTCTTCTTATGTTGGGGGCTCCAGAACTGGACACAGTACTCCAGGTGGGGTCTCACCAGGGCAGAGTAGAGGGGGAGAATCACCTCCCTCGACCTGCTGGCCACGCTCCTCTTG
>JAAGAY010142991.1:58071-86829 GCA_011801015.1 Ardeotis arabs | reverse complement strand
CACAACAGGCCCTGCTGAACAGTCTCTCCCCATCTTTCTTGTAGGCCCCCTTGAGGTACTGGAAGACCGCTATCAGGTCTCCCCGGAGCCTCCTCTTCTCCAGGCTGAACAGCCCCAACTCTCTCAGCGTGCCCTCATAGGAGAGGTGCTCCATCCCTCTTATCATCTTTGTGGCCCTCCTCTGGACCTTCTCCAACTGGTCCATGTGCTTCTTATGTTGGGGGCTCCAGAACTGGACACAGTACTCCAGGTGGGGTCTCACCAGGGCAGAGTAGAGGGGGAGAATCAACTCCCTCAGCCTGCTGGCCACGCTCCTCTTGATGCAGCCCAGGATGCGGTTGGCCTTCTGGGAAGGAAGAAACATTCAGTGTAACTCCACCAAGTTTTATGGAAACATAATTTGCAAGAAATACAGCAATCAGCTCCTCTCACATCATGTTTTAAGGAACATGTTACTTTTCATTACTAAGATGTGAAATATTTGGAGATGATTCTTTGTTTCTTATAGAACTGAGTCTTATTACTGCCTCCTATAAATCAGGATTATACTTAAGAAAATAACTTCTCTCCCTAGCTTTATTTCTGTCTCACCAATATTAAAGAATGCACAGATGAAGCTGTTATGAGATGTAATTAGTAGCTTTGGACCTGATCCGATATACTAACTGGGTCAATTGCTGTTTTGTGTCCCTTTGCTCCTTCTTTTCCCTTTAGCAAGCTTCCTGTGCTTTCAGCATATTCCCATATGCCAAATATTAGTGTTTTGCATATCTCCAAATATATAGAATAGACGACAAATGACAAGAATTCAATTTTGCTTATACAATTAAATTTTAGTAAATATTCTAAAGTGATAACTTGTTTTCCCACCAAATTACTTGATAAAATATTTCACTTTCCGTTGAAATAAACCCAACAGAGCCTCAAAAAGCAAAAGTTAATGTAACAAATACGTTTACTGCATACAGGAAGGCAAAAGCTTTCTGCAACAATTTAAATCAAGAAGGGTACAAAACCTTTTTCTGATTTTTTTTGCCACTGTCTTGGAGGATTCACTAGAAATGCATTTGAGAATGCTTTGCTGTTCTTGTATTGACGGGTTTTATCTCTCCACGATGACTGAAGGGTATCATAAGGCTCAGTGATAATGGTGGTTTTTTTCACTTCTGTGTTTTGTGACCATGTCTGTACAGATTCCTGCAGACAAATTGGCTCTCCCTGCTCAGACTGTATGGATAAAATCCAGTCTTATAAACCCAGTCTTACATCGTAAAGCAGTATTAGCATGCCTTAGCCTGCTATGAATCACGACCTTTTTTGTAGACATCAATCTCATTGTCATTATCCATGCTGCCCTCAGAGAAGGATACTCCTTTGGACAAATTATATCTAATGAAGACAGGCCATTGTTCCAACATTAGCTTGGCAAGACAGATTTGGCAGAGAGAGAAGGGGTTGGTGGTCATGGGAAGTAGACAGCTTTAGTCTTTAGTAGGAGACATGGATTTAGAGAGGAAGAGGAAAGGGCGGGAAGTTGGCAATATTCCAAGAACCTTGGTCTTAGACAAAGAAGTTGAGTTTCTTTGAACCTATCAGACAGCTGCTTCTTGAAGTTCACTGAAACTTTCTGAGTTTTACCAAAGCATCTTTCCTTCAGTTAATACTCTAAAAACACTTCCAAAATACTGAACCACAGTATCAGAGGTAAACAAACTTATGCAAGATTCTTTCAAAGCTTGTACAGATAGAAATCTGGCAATACTAATAATTAAATTAATGAAAACTGGTATTTCAGTGTTACAAAAGAAGTACGAGAAGGGAATATACTCGAAGAATGTCACATATCACATTTTGAAGAGGAAAGTTAATTGCTACCTATTGACTGTAAATCTATTTACATCACCTTAATTCATTAAGGATCATATGACATATTACTTATGATTATGCTAAACTAAAATCAGATAACACTGGTAATTTATAGCTTCATTCCCTGGCTGAGAACTAGGTACACTAACTAGCGTGTTTTCTCCCTCATTTACATATTGCAATAATTAGAAAAAGTCATACGAGGTCCATGGCTTAGTATTTTATTTAGCTACTGAGTTGCCTACTGTAATTTATTCACTGTTTTAGTTAGTACAACTTGATCACCTATTGGTTAAGAATTTATTTGGTTTTGGAAATGTCTTATTTGATCTTTTCACTGAGATGGACAACAATGACGAGTCCAGGCCTAATGGTAATCACTGAAAGGCTTGACAGCTGTGAGGCCAGTGCTTTGGCTTACTTCTCTATGAAATCTACTGCGTCTGAAAAAGAACCATAATTTTTAACAGGTCTGTGAGTAGAAAAATAAAAGATGTCTCTTCTTCTAAGACTGCATTTATTTATCAATTGCCTTTTACCAGAATTATTTCTTCAACTTGAAAGTCCATCACATAGATAAGTGATATTCCACCTATTTCTTTAACATTACTGGATTTGTAAGCCTTTCTATCTCAAATTCTCCATTAAGAATTCCTGCCATATAGGACTCCAACTGTACCATGCTTCACAATAAATATTCAAAAAATCTTTCATAATTTATTCTGCCTAATAAGAGTGAGTCATCATAATTATTTTTGTAGGGTTGAGCAGCCTAAGACTGGGTTCAAGTCTATACACATTAAAATATATTTTTAAAGGTTCTAAAGAAAAGTGTTTAGATTACCATTTGGTAATGCTGAGCCTTGTCACACAGAAACAGGTTCCTAAGACATCTGTCTATGCTCGTAAGTACTTATACAGCCTTTATTTAGTCAGATTACATACAGATGTCTGTCAGGAAGAAGCAATGCATTTTTAATAGTCAAGTAAAAAGATATATTGAAGTTTCTATTTTTGTATCTTCATCTTCCAAGGTCAATTCTGGTTTTGTTTTAGTTACTGAAAGCTGGCAATTTCTTTCACTTGTCAGCACCCAACTGATATTCATAATCCAAACAATTCTTTTCCTGTCAAAAGAATAAGAAACAAGTCATCTATGAGTTCATGATTAAAATGAAACTTGTCACTCAACACTAGAAAAGAAATTAAGCACTGCAAACTTCAACATCTAGTGATTTCTATTTATTTATTTAAAAAAGTAGATTTCTTGCCTAATGAAATAAGCAATGGTTTGGATTCAAGATCATTTTCGCTGGAAAGAACTTCTTTTAAACTTCAATTAGACACAGATTTACCCATGTGTTGTATATTTATTTTCAGGTGGGTGGAGTTTTGTTCTTGTCTCTAGATAGGCTTTTCAGAATTAATAAGAGAATGATCATCATCTCATAGGAGAATGCGCTACAATCTTTCTGTGATCACTACTGTAAATATTTTATTCCCACTGTGAGCAGGACTAAATGTCTATCCAAATGTGCAGAATATCAAAATCTCCTATAAAATGAGATATAATGAGTTTAATTATTTTCTGTTGTCACCAGAAATCTAAATAAAACAAATGTGAATGGAGTTACTCTGCTTTGCACAATGTATTGGGTCTGGCTGAGATGGACTTAATTTTCCCCATAGCAGCCTTCATAGTGCTGTGCTTTGTATTAGTAGCTGGAAAGGTGTTGATAATACACCTGTTTTTTGGCTACTGCTGAGCAGTGCTCCCCCAGCATCAAGGCTAGCTCTCCAACACATCACCTCATCAGTAGTCTGGGGATGGCCAAGATCTTGGGAGGGGACATAGCAGGACAGCTGACCCAAACTGAGCAAAGGGATATTCCATACCATATGACATCCGCTCAGCAGTAAAAGCTAAGGGAAAGGAGGAGACAGGGGTGGCATTTGTCACTACGTTTATCTTCCAGAGTAAGTACTACATGTACTGAAGCTCTCCTCCTGGGAAGTGGTTGCTGATCAGAAGAAGAGAATAAGTCTTTTGGTTTCCCTTGCTTTTACTTTATTAAATTGCCTTTATCTTGACCCATAAGGTTTTTTTCCATCTTATTTTCTACCCTTCTGCCCCATCCTGCTGAGGAGGGGAGTGATAGAGTGGCATGGTGGGCACCTGACATCCAGCCAAAGTCAATCTACCACAGCCAAGTATCAAAGAAAGCAGGATTAAACTTGATTAATCTGAAACACTTTTCACCTTGTGAAAGAAGTTTTAAAGGAAAGGTCCATTTAACACTTAAAGACAGGCTGCTATAACCAAAAACATAATGATTAAATCTCCCATTTACCAGAACATAAATCAAGGTTTTAGTAAATTTATTTCTAGAACTTTTAAGTGGAGGTAACAGCTTGTTTTTAGGGTCAGTTATTTGAATAGAAGACTGTGAGGTGATAAGAATGGTATTTAGAGGTCTATGAGTGATCTCCAAGTTGAATTCAGTGAAAAGTTTTATGTGCCTAAGCTTCAATTTCCAAATTTGCGAAATGGGGTTAATGATATCACAAGAATATTGGGAGGTGTAATAATTGGTTGTAAAGATTTTTTTACAGTATCAGAACAACACCTTTCCTGTGAGGACAGGCTGAGAGAGTTGGGGCTGTTCATCCTGGAGAAGAGGAGGCTCCAGGGAGACCTGATAGCGGTCTTCCAGTACCTCAAGGGGGCCTACAAGAAAGATGGGGAGAGGCTGTTCAGTAGGGCCTGTTGTGACAGGATGAGGGGTAATGGTTTTAAAACAGAGGGAGGTAGATTTAGATTAGATATCAGGAAAAAATTTTTTACAATGAGAGTTGTAGAAGACTGGAACAGGTTGCCCAGAGAGGTGGTGGATGCCCCATCCCTGGAAACATTCAAGGCCAGGTTGGATGAGACTCTGAGCAACCTGATCCAGTGGGGGATGTCCCTGTTCCTTGCAGGGGGGTTGGACTAGATGACCTTTGAAGGTCCCTTCCAACCCGAACCATTCTATGATTCTATGATTCTATGAACATATTAACTTTACTGTAAGAATTTACTGGAGTCCAAAGGGAACATTAAACATGACTCACATTCTCAAAAACAACTGCTTTGACTTGAGAATAGAGCATAGGTCTGCAAGATGGGAAATGCAAATCTATTCCCTGTCCTTCATTGATCTGTTGAATAATATGAGGTTTTATTATTATTTTGCTTCTGCTTTTCCTGTCAAATGAAAGAAAGTTCGCTAGTAAAGTGTTCTGTCTACTGACACAAACAGGCAATATATATACTTCAATATTTCTCAATTGTTCATGGAAATACTTCTTGATTCAGATTTCTTTTTAAAGTTAATTTCTACTGCTAGCTCCTACATTTCCATGCTTTGTCCTAGTCTCTCTAATACTAACACTGTGATATAGCTGATCATCTAATTTGTTTATGTGTATCTGTGTGCCTATGGTGATATGTTGATTGGTCCTTGTAATGTGTAATTTCAAAAGTTTTGTTTAGTAGCAATTTATGGGTTAGACAAGTGGACATTGAGGTACCTAGATTGAAAATTGGCTGAATGGATGGACTCCAGAGGGTTGTGATCAGTGTCTTCAAGTCCAGCCGGAGGCAAGCCACTAGTGTGTGCTCCAAGGGTCAATACCAGACCAATACTCTAACATCTTCATTAATGACCTGGATTATGGGGCTGAGGGCACCCTCTGCAAGTTGACAGATGATGCAAAACTGAGAGGAGAGGCTGATAGACTAGAAGATCATGCTGCCATCCAGAGGGACCTGTTCAGTCTCAAGAAGAGAAGTTACAGTTACAGCACAAGAGGCAATGGACACAAACAAAAAAGTGTGAAATTCTATCTGAACGAAATAAAGCATTTTGTTACTGTGAGGGTGATCAAACATTAGTGCTGGTTGTCCAGAAAGGTTGCGGTTGTGGAATCTCCATTGTCCAATCTGTTCTAACTGACACTACTTGAGTAGAAGGGTTGTTTGCCTTGTCTGCAAAACACTTCTGAGTATACTTTGAACAAAAGTTTTCCGTATTTCCATTGCCTGGTCCTATGGGGATTCATCTGGAACCCATATGATTTATAATTTTGATAATGGTCTGGATGATAACAAGTATAATCTAGAGATTATGTTCATTACATTTACTTCTGAGCTAATCTAGTTGGTACTGTCAAAAATTTTGAAACAAGCTTAGAATTTTGATTCAAAGATACTCTCTTAGGAGCAGAAGAAAAAGATATTTAACAGTAACATGTAGAAACTACAAAAAAAGTAGGCAGCAATCATTGACTACACAAATACATGATTGGGAAGATTTGGCTACAAAACAGTTTTGCAGAGAACAGCCAGGTATGTAGTGGATCACAAGCTGAGTCAATAATCATGTGAAGAAAGAAAGTATCTTTATGGGTTATATAGATACGATTACAGAGTCCACAGAACATGAGGTACATCTTTGCTACTTGAAACAAGACCTCTACTGGATTCAATCTGGATCAACTGGATAAGCCTCAGTGGAAAGTACTGCTAATGGTAAGAGAGGCAGAGAACACAATTGCCTTAATTTAAAAAAAAAAAAAAAAAAAAAAAAACCAAAAAAAACCCAACAACAACAAAAACAAAAACACAAAGCACAACAAAAACCAAACTAACAAACCAAAGAAACAAAAAAAAAACCCAAATCAACAAAACAGGGGTTGTTTGGTCTAAGGAAGAGATAGTTCAGAGACTCCATGGTAGAACTCTTTGGCTCTGTAAAAAGCCACAGTGAAGACAAAGGTAATAGGATATTTTGGAGGATAAGGCAAGAAATAATGGCCTTAAATGGCAGCAATGAAGATTCAGGAGAGAGATTAGTTACTACTTTTCATTGAAGCATCAGGTTGCCCAGAGAGGTGGTGGGTGCCCCATCCCTGGAAACATTCAAGGCCAGGTTGGATGAGGCTCTGAGCAACCTGATGTAGTTGGAGATGTCCGTGGTTCTTGCAGGAGGATTGGACTAGATGACCTTTGAAGGTCCCTTCCAACCCTAACCATTCTATGATTCTATATATGGACACCTTGTCAGTAAAGGCAACTGGCTCAGATACAGATGTTTACATAGTAATAATCTAGCAGAAAGGTGAGATGAAATTCATAATTTTTTTTCCTATTCAAGAAACCACAGTGGATGTCTCTGACCATTATGCAGATGCTGTCCAAACATAAATGAGATTGAGCTCTAGAATAAATGAAATGTTGATTTACCCGCACAGCATTAGGGTAATGTTATATGTATCAGCGCTACACAGTAATTTTGCATTCTAAGAATCTACAAATATCTAAGTATCTACAGATACGCAATCTCCAAAAAAAAAAATTGTGTTATGAAAGTCAACTTAAAGGAAGAGAACTGAAACTACAAGGTCTGCAATAAAATTCCAATACCAAGACAGTTTGTACTGCTACCTTCAGATAGCAAATGCATTTTAAAAAGTGGATACAGTAATGAAGAATATGAAGAAATATACCTGAAATGTTTTCTTTAATGGTTCTGGAAAATAAAAGCAACAAAATATTTAACAAGAGATGGATGTTATTAGGCTATGGCTGGACTATAGGATTCTAACAACAAGAATAATTACAACATAGACTTACTTCTTTCAACATTGTGCTTAGATAAAAAAGGAGTGCTACAAATAGCAGCCTTTTTAAAAGACCTTAACAGCTGTTCTGTGATTTGTGTTGTTTGTTTATGTTCCTTAAAATGACACTGAAGAATGGATTGATCTGAGAATTAAAGTAAAAGAAACAGTAATTTTTATTATCTTTAGTGATAAGCAGGTCTTGTAGCTCCTTTTCTTATTTCAACATTTGTACCAGCATCAAGGAAAACCACTTCACCAGACTGCTGAGTTATAAGTGGCTGTTGTACATAGGTCTATAATGCAAGGATAATCATGATGGATGTACAGCAATGCCACTTAAGATTGCTGTGATGTAAGCTGATTGTATTCTATTTTATTCAAGACTCAGGGAACACTAAAACACTGTGCCTGTCTCTTGAACACATATTAGAAGCAAAAGAGTAGTTGGCAACTTTCACCAGTCACTTCATTTTGAAATCTCATGGCCACATTTCTTCCTTCACTCTCACCTCCTTGGCTGCACATCGCTGCTCCCTGAAATTCTTAGTGACAAAAAAGCATAAACAGAAAGGTCTGTAAATGCAATCTACAGTAGGAGCATATCTCTTGTGGTGTCTTGGCATGCCATCTGCCATCTGTCACAGCTGTGAATCTGCATGGCCAGATCTATTCCTGTGGACCAGGCACCTTGTGCAGGAGCATTTGTGATACTTCCCATTGGCCTCTCACAGGCCTGTACTTTACCTCTCATGTGAGTGTCTCCAAATCTTGGCTCCCTTTTCCCACTGGAGAAAAAATTAGCCTCACTGCTCTGTCTGTATTGCAAACTCATTCACTCAGTATATCTTTAGGACTGCCTGTGGCTGATTTAACATATGTTCCTCTTCCCTTACTGCTTTACCAGTGCACTTGCAGAAAAAGATAGCACATTTCTAATAGCAGGGGTGCCAACCTGTGCTGAGATGCCACCGATGATCAGTGCTGTGCACACAACCTCATGCCAGTAACTTTTTGCCAGTATAGTGTTTTGGGGTTCAAGTGCATTGTATTGATAGGTACTTATTAAAACATATACCTGTCTAGTCTTACTGCATGGTATAATGGAACAATTCTCTAATTGCAGGGGAGAAGCTTACTTTCAAAGCACACAATACAATTCCTTTGTCTCTGTAGACATATGCATGATATAATATTCCCCTCCTCTCTACTACGATAAACTTCCTATCTTTTACTTACCACTTTGCGTTAATAGGATAAATGCATATTTCTTGCTAAAAGGTATTGTTATCTTTATACATAGCATGATGTCTAGGGCTTTCTGCCTTCAGACTTGCTTGAACAAGAAGTAATTTCTTTATAGTATTATAAAGAAACTTCCTTCAATGCAAATAATGTAAATATATCTTTCAGCTACCTGCTTCCCTCAGTAAGTAAGAGAAAACATCTAACAACGTCATCTGGGAAATCAGTACATCTCAAAAAACTGTAGAGTGAACGGATATATGCTTCTTACGTTAACAGCCATAGAGGTTTTCTCTTCCTGTATGGAACCAAAATGAATTGTTTCCATTGCACTATTAGTTCCTATCATAAAGCACAGCAGAAGATTCTCTTGGTTTGAAGTTTAGATACATAGGGAAAAAAAAAAATCTTTTTTTTTTTTTTTAAATGGCTAAATAGTATTCCTTTTACTATCTTCTCCGATTAAGGAAAAATATTTGCAATCATACTGAGTTTACTTTGATGTCAACTAGATCAGATTTGATTTGCTATAGCTAGCACAATCCCATACTCTCATATTCTAAAGAAAAGAAATTTCACCACTATGGGCCCAGTTCTCTAAATACTGAGATAAATTTTCTCAGAGCAGCATAATGCATGCATAAACACACTTTTACTTTCAGTGTATATCATAGCAAATAAAGAACATAGAGTTGAAAAATAAACCACCTCTAGAATAAACCCATAAGATACACAATTCATGAGTTCTTTTTCTTACAAATCCAAGTCTTAGAGTATAAACAACACAAACTGTAAAGGCATTCAGTATTTTTTTTTCTTGTGTTCTTAAGATCAAACTATGTTTCTAAAACTGATGTTTATGGGAAAAGGTGTGCTTTGTTATGAGTTTTCAGACACTAACTTAGAATTTTGCAAATGTTCTCAGCATTCTATGTAATAAAATGATATGCTATTTGTCTTACCTGGATCAATGTTGTTAAGCTATTTACACTCAGCCCTCCTTAACCACCCCTTGATAGAGTGAGAAAGTTCAGCATTGATGTAAGTGGGTGCAGTTCCAATGTCTTAACTTGATTTATGTCCACTTATACCTGAGATGAATTTGGTTGACTCATTTATGCATGCGCTTCATCACATCAAACAATTGGAAATAAAAGCATTTCACTAACATAAGCCTCCTTCTATCAATACTTGCAATTCTGTGTATGGCTCACTAAAGCTGGTTTTGTGGACAGACTTGCACGGGCATAAGTCATTCAAAAGAAAACTATAAAACCCCAAAAGCCAAGAAGCCAAAATCATAATTTATCTCACATCTTTAAAAGCTGTAGTTTTGGGGATATAAAACTCACCATGGTTTCTGGTCAACACTTACCATGGTCTAGTAGGCATGATCCACATCAGCAATGTAACACTTCTCACCCCATGAACATTTATGTTTTATTTTGGTGGAATCCTCAGAGTATTCCCTATTAGCTTCTTAGACTCTACAGAAATTTATGCATTCGTTCATGTTAATTAGAACCTAAGTGAGAAAACTACGTCAATGAAAATAATTGTAGAACCTCAACACGAGCAATGTCTTTTTTCTTTTATTTCTGTAAGCTGCTTGGCTTAACAAAATGTACACAGGAGCTTTAAATAGAACGGAAAGTAGAACTGCACTGTCCTATTACTTTTTCATTTTAATATTTCATAATATCATGTATAGTATGGTTCAAATAGAAAATTGAAGTGAATGAAAACAACTCACTACCACACATGTCACATAGAGGTGGAAAAGCTGCAGGTTTTAATTGTTTCTATGCCATGGTGTGAAAGCACTATTAATATTAATGAAGTGACCAGGAATATGTTATCTCTAAGTGTTATAGAAAAGCCATTTAGGACTTGGTCAGGCTTGATCTGAAATTGAGATCATCACAAGTCATTGTATTTTCCTCAGGGAAAGTCCATTTACACAAAACATCAAAAGTTGTTTCAAAGGTACCCTATACCTCAAATGCGAATCAAATCTTCTCAAGCTCCTCCGTGCAGCATCAGCTGCTAATCACAGAAGTTTGCCCTCCCAACCTGCTCATAGAAAAGCAGCAAGCAGGTTTTGCAGGGAAGGAGGAATGAAAACACCAGAGCACTGGAGTGCTTTCCTAGAGAGCTATTATCCGCTCAGCCAGGGAGGAAGCTCCAGCGGGGACCAAAACCTTCTAACCTACTTTTCTCTCCAGTCAAACATTAAAATGCAGCAGCTTGCTTTGCATGTGCCTTAGAATGGATTCCAGGAGAATCTGCTCCATGACCTTGCCAGGCATAGAGGTGAGGCTGACCAGCATGTAGTTCCCTGGGTCTTCCTTGTTCCCCTTTTTATAAATGGGGGTTATGTTAGCCCTCTCCAGTCATCAGGAACCTCACCAGACTGCCACGACTTCTCAAATACAATGGACAGCAGCTTGGCAACTTCCTCCGCCAGTTCCCTCAGGACCTGCAGATGCATCTCATCCGGTCCTATGGACTTGTACATCTTCAGGGTCCTTAGATGTTCCTGAACCTGCTCTTCCGCTACAGTGGGCAGTTCTTCGTTCTCCCAGTACCTGCTTTTGCCTTCTGGAACTTGGGTGGCGAGACAAGAGCCCTTATCAGTGAAGACTGAGGCAAAAAAGTCATTGAGCACCTCAGCCTTCTCCGTGTCCCGGGTAACCAGGTCACCCATTTCCTTCCAGAGGAGGCCTACATTCTCCCTGGACTTCCTTTTGCCTCTGATGTACCTGTAGAAGCTTTTCTTGTTGCCCTTGATGTCCCTGGCCAGATTAAATTTTGTCAGGGCTTTAGTCTTCCTTACTTGATCCCTGGCCGCTCAGACAACCTCTCTGTAATCCTCCCAGGCTACCTGTCCTTGCTTCCACCCTCTGTAGGCTTCCTTCTTGATTTTCAGTTGGTCCAGGAGCTCCTTGTTCATCCACGCAGGCCTCCTGGTGGTTTTCCCCAACTTGCTCTTCATTGGGATGCATCGCTCCTGAGCTTGAAGGAGGTGCTCCTTGAATAATAACCAACTTTCCTGGGCCCCTCTTCCCTCCAGGGCTGCCTCCCATGGCACTTTACCAATCAGATGCCTGAAGAGGCCAAAGTCTGCCCTCCTGAGGTCCAGGGCAGAGAGCTTGCTGTACACCCTCCTCGCTGCTCCAAGGATCTTGAACTCCACTATCTCATGGTCACTGCAGCCGAGGGTGCCCTTGAGTTCCATGTCCCCCACCAGCCCCTCCTTGTTGGTGAGAACGAGGTGAGAATATCTGCAATAAAACTCACACAAGGACATAGGACAAGGGCCTGAGCTAAAATGCAGCAACCAAGCAAGGGGACAGAGACCACAGATGAGCGTCCCACAACACGTTGTCACAGCTTAGGTGTTTCACAGCAAACTGACCCCAGGTAACATAGATATTTAAGACTACTTAAGCAAACTGAACAGTGACATCTGCAAGCTCCCTCAGCACTCATGGGTACATCGCATCAGGGCCCATGACTTAGGAAACTACAGGTCAATCAGCCTCACCTTGATCACTCCGTCACTCAGAGATGATGGATTAGATAACCCTGGGAATCATCTCCAGGCACATGAAGGACAAGAAAATCATTAGAACCAGTCAGCATGGCTTCACTAAGTGGAAGTTGTGCTTGACAAACTTAAGAAGCTTCTGTGATGAAATGACTCACTTGGTAGACAAGGTGAGAGCAGTGGATATTTTCTACCTTGACTTTAGTAAGGATTTTGACACTATCATCATAGATAAGCTGTTGAAGTATGAGCAGACCATGAGGTGGATTGAAAATTGACTGAATGGTTGGGCCCAGACTAGCCATCATGTCTAGTCAAATACCAGTAACTAGTGGTGTATCTCAGGGGTCAATGCTGACCCAAGGGTCAATACACAAACAAAACAATCAATATGAGCATCAGGAAACAATTTTTTCTTTTTACTGTGAGTGTGACTGTCACAATTTATATAGAGAGGTTGTGGAGTGCCCATCCTTAGGGATATCTAAAAGCTGCTTGGACATATTCCTGGTCAACCTGCTCTGGGTGAGTATATGTGAGCAGGGGTGTTGACCAGACAACCTCCTGAAGTCCCTTCCAACCTCAACACTTCTGTGACTTCATGAGATGCAGCATATCAGAGCTGACCTGTGGAGAAAAGGAAGACCTTGCAAAACGTTTTGGTGTACTCAGAGCCGTGACTAAAGTGATAAAGATCAGGATTAATGTTTTCAGATGAAGTTTGACTATCCTTCAGTATGGGGAAATTATGGTCAAAGGGCATAGAAATACTACATGTAAGATTATATAAGTTAAAATAAACATTTTTTAAACTATAATTTTAAAAATACTATCTTTCAGTTGCTTTTCTCCCTGTCAATGTTGCCTGGTGCGTTGAGGCAGACAGGTCCATTACCTTGTCTTTGGCTGCAAACAGGCTGTGAACTCCCATGTTTGATTCAAGGCAAAAATCATGCTAGTCAAAACAGTTAAAAACAATGAAGACTTTTTTTTTCTCTTTTCATTCATCTCATTATATTCTTCTCTTTTTACATTAATTTAGCATAAATAAAGTCTAGGGTAGAATTTAATGGGACTACTCCTTCTGGGTAAAACATAGGAAATCTGGAAAAGGCAAGCACAGTCTAGACAGAAGACAGTAGCTCTCATTGACATTTTTGCTTTACAGACCTTGCAGCACTTTCTTGCAGAAATTCCACATTTCCCTTGAGAGAAGTTTTGTAGTGAGACATGGGAGTTCAGCCAGTGAGTTCATAGTCAGTGAGTTCAGAGGAGTCATTGCCTTGGGTGTTGGAAAGCTTAGACAGCAGCATTGATGTGCTGTTGCTTATCAGAATCTATCATCCATGGTGAGGCTCCCCTGAGCGTTTTGGAGCACTCACAATAGACAATGACCATGTATAAAAAACAATCTGTAAGGAATGAAAAAAGATCCAGAGCAGAATGATGTGATTTAAATTCCATGCACTGAAATTCCTTGTGTTTCATGGCTGTTAGAGGGTATTTTGGTGACACAGTCATAGTAGTAAGGGCCAGTGCTAAGTAATGAAATAAATAGAACTGAATCAGTTAAATTTATTTCTCTCATCTAACTTATGGCTTGTACTCTAACATGAGACACACAAGTTCAGGAGTGTTTCCTTTTGTGCAATTCTAGTTGCTTGTAATACATGCATATATTTTAGGTTTTAAGTGTTTTAAGTCCAGATTTGTTTTAAGTCAGTTCCAACTTCTGTTGGAAGATGTTTTAAATAAGATTTCCCACATAATTTGCTGCAGCAAATCTCCCTCCAGGTTGCAGATAAAAATGAACTACAATTAAATATGATGCTTTCCTGCAAACATTCCCTTATGTAAGTACTTGCAGTGAAGGTGAACTGGAATTAATAGCATGCATAGGTGAACTGGAATTAATACTGTGCATGATGTTGGATCCTGCTTCTGCAGGGCAGAATTTAGCAAACAGAAGGTCACTCGCTGAGACACCAGCTTAAAAGAGTCCCTTTAGTAAACGTTATATGTACGTACAGAAGCAAGGAAATATTCATGAACACTACATTTATTCTTGCATCAGATTTTTTCTAACCTCATATGATACTTTCAGAGCTTAATAAAGACTGAATTATATTTTCCCTGTTGATACTTTTGCTGATGGTTATTCCAAGCTTAATCACACTATATTTGTTTTCACATGAATGTTCAGAGAGCGTAGTTACTATTCAGATTATATGCAGAATGAGTTATTATAAGGCTGATAGTATCTAGTATGTACAAGTACTTCCCCTGAAATCAGTGTTAAGTGTAATGATAGCATATTTCTTAACATAGATGGTAATAAGCCAGTTATTACAGCATAACAATTTAAAGGTCCTAGCCTATAATGTAAAAAATTGAGTGTTTTACTTCACGAAGCAGGTTGCTCACCTGAAATAATATAACTTGCTGCTACTTGGTAACTTGGTTAAATATGGTGATCTGTCCACAGAAAAGCATCATTTACATAGAAATAAAAATGTATTGTTTGTGTTTCAGTCACATTGTATTCTGACATCTTGGCTGAACTAATTTTCAAACCGGAAAAACTTTCAGAGCTATGGAAAGAGGGAAAACACAAATATGGACCTATGACATCTATCGTCTACATTTTGCTTTGTTACTTACCTGTAATTTCATAGTACCTTTGCTGTAGCTACAAGGTTTCTGATAGATTGACTTCTAGAGGTAGTAAAAACACAATTTCTATCTCTAAAAGCAATGAAGTCATGTGTGACCATTTTTATTAGAATTGTTCATCCAAGCATGGTGAATTTGAGAATATTTCATTAACATTAGGATGTTTCTAATACTTAGAAAACTGTCTGTAAAGCATTGGCCAGAAAATGCTATAACAAAGAGAAGTGATATAAACATCTGTAGAAACCTGAAAAGTTAAATAAAAAACATTAAAATTGTATATATTTGCAGCAGATAAAATGTAGAACTAATAATAGCTTCATAAACTTGCACTTTAGGTCTTTGAAGCCAAAATAACTTCAGCAGAATAATTAAAACATTGACCTACCCTATAAAATCTTAACATATTTAAAAATTATTCTTCATTTTGTGTTCTATGACATCAAAATATCATTACTTCTGTTTCAGTCAAAACATTGTAATGTCATTGAATTGGAATGTTTATGTTAATAGTTCATATAACTGTTTTTAAAAGGGTTTGACAGCTCACATATTTTTAAAAAAAATAACTTGAAGATTTTATGTTTTATTTTTACAAACTATCTCTGAGCACAAAACCCACTGGCTGACAGAAGCCATAATAATTATCAAAACCAGTGAATTTGCACAGATCTGCTATGCAGACTGAATTTATGCATTAGAAATTGTAATTAAGTGGTCATAAGCATACAATATTCAAGTTGAAATATGATTATATTAGAGTTAAAAAAGATAGATACTTGATTGTATCATATGTTTGCTCAATTATCTCCAGTAACTTTGGGTCAAATCTGAAGATAAAACACTAAGAGTCTAGGATTAATATGTTCATTCAGTTTCTAAAGCAAGCTGGGGGAAAGCCCAAAATTGTCCTCAGCCAAATCACCAGATGAATACCTGGTATTACAGAATGATAGTACTGCATATGCCTGGTATTTCTGTAGAAGTTAATTTCTTTTCTCAGAACTAGATGGAGAAGGGACTCTTTATGAATTCTTAATGTTTCTTACTATCCTTCCAACTGTAATCCTCCCCTTTAAAACAATATTTGGAGTCTTAAGGATAATGACAAGATAGGTAGTGTGAGATCAAATATCTTGAAACACATACCTCCTGTTCTTACTTATGGGAGGTGGTGTGGTTTAGCCCTAGTCACTACACAGTTTCTTGCTCACCCTCCCACTCCCCAGAGGGATAGGGGAGAGAATTGGGAAGAAAAGAAAACTCACGAACTGAAGACAGTTTACTAGAATAGCAAAGGAAAATTACAATAATAACAGAATATAAGGATACTAAAATATACAAAAAGAATAATGTACAATTTCTCACCACCTGATGTCCCAATGACCAATACAACCAGTCCCGAGCAGCGATCACGGAAATGAAACCGAGCAGCAAGCAAGGGAGCAAAAGGGACACAGCAAGGTAGAGGCAACAATGCCAGTGAGAGAGAGAGAGAGATGGATGCTAGGAAGGCAGATACCATCCCCTAGCTAACTCCCACTTATATAATGGGCATGACGTCTATGTCATGGACTACTCTTTTTGGCCAGTTTAGGTCAATTATTCTGTCTGTCTTTCTCCCAGCTTCCTGCATCTGCACATTAGCAAGACTTGGAAAGCTGAACAGTGTCCTTGATCTCATTAGCAACACCTCATATCATCACTGATGTTTATCAACATTCTTCATATATGAAATCCAAAGCCCACCGGCTACTGAGAGGAAAATTAACTCCACCCCTGCTGAAACCAGGGCAGGAGGACATAATTCTTACCCTCTAGCTTCCAAGGAGAATAGGTATATGACTACCTAGTTTATGCAGCCAAACAGATTCATCGTTAGCCATTTTTCAGCCGTATAGATCAGTTTAGGGTTAGAGAACAAAATAGCTCTAAACTTTGTAGAGGTCATTAGAAGTAATGAAAATTAAGAAGACCTCCTGAATATTGTGTCAAGTGCAAGACAAACCTAGGCCTTGAATACATTTGTCTATGCCTTTGGATCTTGACACAGAAAAGAAGCTCCACAGGTATCCTGAGCTGCATGAGGAGGAATGTTGCCAGCAGGCCGAGGAAGGTGATTCTTTCTCTTTACTTAACACTGATGAGATGTATCAAGAGTGCTGGATCCAGTTCTGTGGTCTGCAGTACAACAGAGACATGAGCATACTGCAGTGAGTGCATCCAAGATCCACAAAGATGATGAAGGAACTGGAGCACCCCTCCTGTGAAGAAAGGCTGAGAGAGCTGAGACTGTTCAGCCTGAAGAAGAGAAGGCTCAGGGTGATTTTATCAAGGAGTATAGATTCCTCATGCCAGGTGTAAAGACAGAACTAGACTCTTCTTGGTGGTGCCCCGTGACAGGACAAGAGGCAATGGGCACAAACTGAAATGCAGGAGGTTCTGTCTGAACATTAGGAAACATTTCTTTCCTGTGACAGTGGCCAAAAACTGGAATAAGTTGCCCAGAGAGGTTGTGGAGTCTCCATCCTTAGAGATTTTCAAAACCTAATTGGACACAGTCCTAAGCAAGCAGCTCTGCGTGATCCTGCTCTGATAAAATGTGTTGGACTATGTGTTCTCCTGATTGTGAATCATTATGGGATTTTCCAACTGTTTTTAATTAGATATCTCAATACTATCTCACATTTATGAATCTATAAAGCCATATTCAAAACACTTACTTAGATATAAGGCAATACAGGTTCAGACTCAGAAATTTTAATATTTTCTAAAGCTAGAGGGTTTGATCAGCTTTTACGTTTGTGTTTATTGTCCTCCATTTCTGTGCTTATATATTGATTATTGAAACAAAGGAAGAATAAGACAAGAAATATGGGTGCCCCTGCTTTGGCCATAGGGATCTTATTTAGAATTGATTAGACTAGACATATCGGTTACACCTCTTTAAAATGGATATCATTTAAAAACTGAAATTAAATCTTATTTTAAATGTGTGAAATATAATTATCATCTTGCTTATTTATTTAACCATTGTAGAGTTTATTATAACCATTCTAGTTGTTCTTTATTGTTTCCAGTTATGTCTGTGGTAAATAGCTACTAAAAATAAGTTCTTTGGGACTCCTAGTTTAAAAAAATATATATTGCTACATACAGTAAATAACCACTACTTTGGTAGAATAAGACAGAAGTTATTGTCCCTGGGACCACAGTTTGTTTGTTGTATAAAAGTAAGCAAATGTCTTATAACACAGATTTCAGCCACTCTTTTTTTATAATTATTTTGAGCAGATTCTCATGAGGTATGGCTCTTAGCAGTACAATTCCTTCATTAATGAATAGGAGGAAGGTGTTAATAAATATATTAGTAAGTGAAATATATCTTTCTTTCTTTCTCTTTCATTTTTCTTTCATGGAAAAAAACAAAGAAAAAGTGAATTCCCAAAGCACATTACTTGGCAGTCACAAGTTCAAGTAAAACAAGAAAAGATTTCATTTGGTTTTCATTTCTTCTTTCAGATTTAACAACTCCAGGGGCTCTATTTTCCCCCTACAAGGAGGAACTCTCTTTAACTTTTACATTGGGCTTTCTGTTGTCCTGCAGGAGAGAATAGGGTCCCAGGAAGTCATCAGCAAAAGAAAGGAGGTGGTGGCATTTGTGTAAGATTTAATCACACTGTTTGACCTTGCATTGCATTAAAAAAAAAAAAGGTAGGAGGAACAAAGAACTATCCCAGAGGCTCCCCCTCCAACACCTGAAAACACTTTTTCAGTGCAGAAACAACTCAGTTGAATATAATCAGCTGATGGAAAATACTTCCTTGGTAACAGAGAATCTCTTACAATAACTCATACAACTCACCTCCAGGTTTTTCTTTTCACTTAAGAGCTAGAATTTGGACTTTCCTTGTGAGTTGGATCCTTACAGTGTCTGAACAAATTTCATCAGGTAAACGGAAAGAAATGTATTACCTGGCATGTCACCTTCTGTCAAGAAATGGTGACAAGGACTTTAATTTCACCATGATGTCAACTTTCTTAGCTCATTTCTGATCAATGTTCAGGGCTATGACAAGTGCTTTCTCCAAGTATAGAAATAAATACAGAATAAAAATTTAACCTTTGAGCCTTTCAGAGCTTCAGAGGAGTTATTAGAAAGTGTTATTAGAAACTTTGTGTTTTCTTTTTCATTGCTTCCAAAAGATATAGCATATTTGCTACTAAATAGACCATCACAATAGCCAAATTATAAATCTGTCACTGGCTCTGTGTTTACATATATGGTTAACTTTCCAAACACACTGGAAAATAAGCACATGGAGAGATCAGGAGAATCTCATTTTTTTTTCTCTATCCTTACTCATTTCACCTAACCACATTTTAAATTCTAAAACTGAGAATAATGCATATTTTGTACTGTCTAAGAAATTGTGGCATGCCAGGGTGTGCCACCATAATTATATGTAGCTGCCAGATGATGTTAGTACCATAACAGTAATAATAAGATTACAATATTCTAACATTGGCATGTTTTCCTTTCACAAGCAAAGAAATCTTGACCAAGTAGAACTGGAAGACATTTGAGCTTTGACTGGTATTTATACATTTCTCCTACTAATTACACTATTGATATGATGACTATAAAGCAGGCCTAACGTATCTAGGATGTATCAGATGAAACTGGAAAGCACCAGCAGCCTGTGCAGGGATACTGAGCTTAGCTCATACATTGCACAGGTTATCAAAGAAGATATAGCAAATGTGATATGTTCAGAATACATCGGA
The DNA here is from genome assembly GCA_011801015.1 of Ardeotis arabs. Classification (NCBI taxonomy): domain Eukaryota; kingdom Metazoa; phylum Chordata; class Aves; order Otidiformes; family Otididae; genus Ardeotis; species Ardeotis arabs. The sequence goes on along the minus strand of JAAGAY010142991.1, from coordinate 67,046 downwards.
TTTCCTGTATATAAACTACAGAGTGCATATGGACCAAATTTTGTCTGTGAAATACCTGTCTTCACATTAAATAAACACACCCAGTCTCAAGTTTACTCTGTGGTAGAAACCAACTGTTTCATCTTCAGGACAGGGATAAATGCAGAGGAAAGGAAGGTTTTCTATTATTTTAACTTCCTTCTTCACATCCTAAAGCCAGTAGGTCAAAACCACAACTTCCTGAGCTGGCCGTTATAGTTCTGCATGTGAAACAGTTTCAGGATACATTTAAACAGAAAGCAATTTGCAAGCAGCAGAGTGTTGTTGAGACACAACAACTAAGTGAAGCTAGATAAAGACTCCTTTAACAATGTAGAGAGTATTTAAGTCAGTAAAGCAAACCAATTGTGATCTTCTCAAATATTTCTTTGAACATTTTGATGTATTAACTTTTGTCTGCCTGTGAGTTTATAAGAAATAATGTTTGTATTAAGCAGAGACAACCACACTGTTACTGAATTCATACCTGCTACCTGAAAGCTATTTCAGGAAAACGGCCCTTTTGAGGGCAAACCCTGTTTTCTTTAAACTGAAATGTGTTTTCAGAGTGAAACACTAAAGCAGGACAAGAATCATACCTATTTATCTCCAATTACTATAGATAGAGGAATAGGAATGTTTCCTAGTAGCACTACAGCGTAAAAACTACTGTAGTCATACAAACAAAGAAGAGTTTAATCCTACTCGTACCTCACTACAAAATTTAAAAATAAGCATGATTTCAGTAGACGAGAGTATTTTCTAAGGGCATTCTTCTCAGTGCTACTATATCTTCCAGCAGTATCTGAGGATGGTTTTCCAGAAGGACTTACTCTGTTGCTGAATCTAGCAAGCACCAGGTGGCCACAATTCATTTAGGCGGTAAAGAAAAAAAGATATACAGTGGTTTCTAGTTGTGCTACTATCTTCTTTTAAGTCACAATTGGAAATTTCTCAAGTTCCTGTGTGGAAGCAGATAAGAAAATAATCATACTCAACCTTCTGTATAAATGATTTGAGGTCCCATAGTTGTCCTTGAGCAACAAGTGAAAATTAAATATTAAATATACTCTCTGTGACCCCTTCTGAGGCTCTGACTAATGAGTGGCTATTTGACAATGCAGCTGAGTGATCATTTTGAGGTATTGAAATAAGAATTCTTGAGTTCTTGGGGCAAGCAACACAAAGTCAAGTTGCTGTCTTTCAGAATTTATTTATTCATTTCACCAAAAGGTTCTATAAAATTTGAAAAAGATAAAGGAAGCCATTACAAGACCAATTTGATAAATAAATTTGAAAGTTTGATTGCACTTACAGCAGTTATGGAGTAATTTGTACCAACCTAACCATTTTAGCAAAAATGCCAGAATTTATTTTTGTTTGTTTTGCCACTTGCTTTTTGCTAATTCATAAACATTTTTGTTTTAATTTTGAGGAAAGAGTAAGGATACCATGGTGACAAGAATCCTTACTAAAGCCAAGATAGACAGACAGGAACAAAAGGGCCAAATTATTTCTTCAGCAGTAGTGTGCTGGTGAGAGAACAGAGTAGTGCTGCCCAAAGTCTAATTAACTCCCTGACAAATGCTGTTTAGAGACAATATTAATTAAATACTTAGCTACTATACTATAGCTTCTATACCTAGCTTATACTTGGGGACTGGAAAAAATATGGCAGAAACCCTTGAACTATCTTGCTATCATCAGCCCTTCAGTAAAACTAAGCCTCTAATTGTGTTCTGTCTGAAAGTAGAAGATTTAGATGAGCGTTGGCATTCTGTATTATAAGCATGGAATAAAAAAAAATTAAGGCACCAAAGTACACTATTTTGCCTGCCCAAATCCCAGATCTGCACTGAATACACTAAAAACGGTGCATCCGGCTCCTCTGTTATCAGCTTCATACCATGGCAGTGAATATAGTTGCTTTCTATAAATACCTAGTTTATGCTTTCTATTGATGTACATTTGCATGCAAATCTAACATCATGTCATTCAATTATAAGAAGCAGGGTAATAAGTGTGAAGATAAATATTTCACAGACCTAATCAGGAATCATCCTTTTAAATCACTATTATGTGTTGAGAACTGTACTCAGCAATCTATACCAGACAAAGCCATCTGAAAGATACTTAGAACTGTGCAGACTATAGCATGTCCATTTTGGATGCTGACATTATGTCAAAGACGTCCAAAACCAGCTAGAAAATTATGTTGGGGGTTTTTGCATAGATTACTGCATTTTCTTTTATGCTGAGTAAAATATAGCCTACTTTATAATACTTCACTGCGTTTATAAGAGCTGTTGAATTTTTGCCTGTACAGAGTTTTTTACAATCTTTTTTTTCTTGTTTTTAACAGTTACACAGTTCTTCATAAAATGAAAGGTCTCATGTTACTAACAGAAGGAAATAACAGACATACAAAACTGATTCAACACAATACTGTGCTTTTTAGTCAGTGTTGCTCAATAGGCATAAACACACTTGTAACAGATTTTTGCGGAGTAATCCAAGCTTTATTTTCCACATTATGTAATAAATCAATTAAAATAAAATAATAAATCAAACTCAAATGTAATATTGGGCAGCTATGAAGTGGATTTTCTAATTTGAAAAAGTAACAGAAGAGGAGGAAAAAATCATATTGTAGTTTAGAAGTACCATATATTTCAAGTACTTTATGTATATGCATTTTTAAAATGTGCTATAATTTAATGGTATGGGTTAGTTTACCTCCAAGACTTTCTCTTATTCTCTTTCTCTTTTCCCTGATCACCTGTCATGGCCACTATCCTTTTCATCCAACTGCGAAGGAATGGTAGAAACTCTCTGAGGAGAGTATCAATTTCACTCTTTTATCTGGCAAGAGAGCACAAGTGAATGGAAGAATTCACATCTTCTCTCTAGGACTAAGCATTCTTTCTCAAATTCAGCAGTCTTCTCACCACTTGGGCTAGTGTGGCCTAGTGTGGACTGAGCCTTGAATTACACTTTTACGTTGGAAGTTTGGGGTTTTTGTGGGCTCTGTTACTTGTTTGTTGGTTTTGTTTTTTTTTTTTTTCCCCAAGAAATAAGGGTCAAAGATATCTAGAAATCTTAGTCATTGACATGAACTCTATCTGGTACAATTTGTAGTACATTACATTTTTGTAGCTATTCTTAAATGATGTTTATATCTCACATGAATTTGCAATAACATGCTTGCCTAATATTTAAAAGGAAAGGAAGGGAAGAAAAAATTTATTTTCAAATACCTTCTGGATAAGAAATTGTGGAAATGCAGAAGACAAACTGTAAACTAATAACAAAGAACTATTAAGACACAAAACCATAATGAATATATAAATTGCTTCTCTGATGAATCTATAAATAAAGGAGCCTTTCAACCAATCAATGAATTAGAGTTCTAGCTATTATACTCAATGATAAGATATTTTTTCTCATATATTGATCCTGACTCAAGAAACTTGAAGGGAAATACACTAATTTAACTCTGTGAAAACAAGGGGTTGAAAGTCTACCCTGATCTTGGGCACAAAAGACTGTTCAGAAAATTCTATATCTGCTTTTCCATTTAGAAGAATGTTTATGTTTCAGTGAAAATTATGCTCCAGAAAAAAATTATCTGGAAATATTATAGAGCCAGGCAAATTAAACACAGATTTTTAAAGGAAATTACTAATCTCAAGAAAATCTTACTTTTAGTAGATCAGATAGCGAACATCTCAAACGTTACAGTGTTCGCTAATGCAATGTTTACACAGTGGTGAAGATCTGTATAATTCATGCCTTGGCAATAATTAGATGCTTAGTAGGCTATTTTATGAATAAAATAAAACAAAATAAAGTAATTAAACAATAGACAGAAAATATGTTAAGACTTGCACTAATAATTGTTGAACTTCTGATTTAGCGGGCACTTTATGCATTAATAATGTAATACTGTATGCCAATTGTGTTGGTTTTGTTTAGTGGGGAGTGGGGAGAATAACATGTCCACATCTTATCTACTTCTTGAGAGCTATGACCTAATCAATGAGTACAACAATTCTACTCTGTATGATGAAAAATAAATAAATACATATGTATTTTTTCTCACTGTTTTACAGCAGCTGTCTGCTAGTTTCATAGAAAGACCTCCTCATTTTCAGTCTGTGGGAAACAGAAAATGATCATTACCTTTTCACATTCCTCAAACAATTTGTGACTTTATAGTCCTCTGTTACATTTATGCTTTGGTGAGGGACAGTCTCAGTATTTCTAGCAAGTGCAAATATACCTTGCTTGTCAAATACAAGTGTCCATCGACAACATCAAAGAACTCAAAAGGATGAGGGACACATTTTTTCTGTTGTGTTATTGAATTCTGTCAGCACACTTCATTTATCCAAGTTTCCACTATTGTTTTGGTTTTTTTTATTACAGTTTTGATCCACTTTTTCTACATAAATTAGAATTACCAGTCTGTACTTCCACAGATGACTCCCTGAGCCCCTTGTTGAATTAGGTACCTCAATCCTGAAAAGTTTCCTGATTAACTATCAGGAATTTGTATGACTTTTGCCCTTTTTCAAGTCAGATAAAGTCTAAGGGAAATCAGAAAAGGTGGATAAATTCTACCGCAGAACAAGTGGGGTTCTGTAACATTTGTCACACTCATTAAGATATTTAATCATAGGATATTTTTGAAAGAGCAACTAATAGCTGACCATATGGTATTGAATCAGGTGTTGGCATTGACAGATTTGCTAAGCATGGTATCACATGTCAAACACAGTCATTCCATTCAGTGACAGCTAGAAAACTAGGTAAATTACCACATGATATTGGGTTAATTCAGTAAAAATAACAGTTATTACAAATCATTGTTTCTAAAACTCTATGTGTAACATGTATTATTATAATGCTTTTGAAGTTGCTTTGATCTTTGCATAATATGAATTGTGCAGCAATATTCATTTCTGTAAAAATATCCCATACTATTTTTGAAGCTGATGATGCCTTTGATTTAAGGATGCTTTATTTCTGTAAAGAGCAGACTGAATGTTGTCAGGAGTGTACTGTTTTTGCAACTTTGCTATTATTTGTTCTCTGAAGCTACTTTAATATGCTTTGCTACTTGATTGGTTTGCTGGAAAAGTGCATGTTTTCAAATTTGAGCTCATTTTGGCACTGTTCTTTTGCAAGATGTGAAATAAAGCAAAATCAAAAGTGACAATAAATTGTGAAAAGTCAATTTAAAACAGATCTTTCAGCAATGTTTGTATGTTCACAGTTGTGGCAACATAGTACTGAATGACAGAGTGAAAGAAAAATGTAGATATTAAACAGAGAAAAAAAGCCTATAAACACTGACAAATGTGATGTGATGCTAAGAAAATAATTTAGAATACCTAAGTCGCTCATAATAACCTTCTACTCTGCCAGGAGAAATCTGACAATATAGGAGGTACATCTCCACTACAGTTAAAGTGAAACAAGACAATTAAGCACACACCAAGTTCTGTGCTTGCAATTATAATGCAGCTAATAAGCCAGCTACACATACAAACATCTTCTGTAGATATACATTCACAAGGTTATCTTCAAGTAAAGAAAAATATATTGTTGCTGTGGCACAAATTCCCCTGTGACATATAATGGTACACATTTGGAGCCATTTTATTTTATTCTGGATTATTCTACATTCATGCAGATGCAGAAATTTCCCTTGCTGCATGGCATGCTTTCACAGTAAACCAGAAAAATCAGTTTTGTATAGCCAGTGCCAGTTAGGTAGGATGGAAAAAAATTAGTATATGGCAAGTGGGATGATAAACAGAAAGGAAAACTGACAGGGACTGAGAAACTTAGAATTGCTTAGTTCAGAGATGATGACACTGAGAAATGACAGAAATATATTCTTTTTACTGTTTAAAGTGTGTCTAGACAGAATAAAGGGTATTTTATTCTGAAACACTATCACTTCTCAGGTAGCAGTACTGAGATTTAGACTTACACTCTTCTCCAACCACTAATTCCAGACATGATGGTATCTCGGCTCAGTTCATGCCCAATTATGATTTGTTGTTTAATTCAGTGGTCTGTTGTAGGATGAAATGTGTCTAAGGATTATTTCAGATTGCAGGCAAATACTTGCTAAAGAGGCAGGGGAATAGCTTATGCATAATAAAGTCAATTGGTTCCTCCCATGTTTCCTGTCAAAGCCAAGGGAAACCAATGTAGAGTAGGAGGAACTGAAAAAAAAAACAACTTGGAACTTAAAGCATAAAACTGCTGCCTGTGCTGACTAGTCTGTCATTTTGGCCCCACAATTACAATTAAAAAAAAAAAAAAAAACCCACAACAAAACAGCTTCCTCCAAGTTCTGCTGAACTCTGTCAGGAAGATTTTGTCTCATCTAATCTACTGATTTCAGTAAAACAACTTTTACTAAGTTTCTGAGTTTCTGCATTGTAAAACTTCTGTTGTCTTTAGCTTCATGTATTACAAATTCAAAAAAGAGTTCCTTCTGCTCACCTAATCTATAAGCCAGATGGCAATACTTCCTGTTGATGTCGATGTTGAGATTATTTTAATACTACTAGTAACAGAGAACAGCCTCTTCACTAAGTAAAAGACAAAGTCTGTGGAAGAGCTGAAAATACAGGTATTCTAGCTGTACTAATAACACCCCTGTGCTGTATTCTTAGCTGTGGAAATTCAGCTATGCTCCTTTGACATCCAAGATCTGCTCAAAGAAGACCAACAGTGATTTTTTTTTTTTGCATACAGTTCAAAATGTTAAGGCCAGTTCTGACTATGAACACATTTCAGGGCACACAGGTGAGTAGGAATGCACCTCAAGACCAAGGTTACAGGTTCAGCTAACATAAAAGTTCAGTTTAAGGAAATGCAAAAACATACACTTCTAAATTGTCTCAGAGCCTAGTAACAGACAGCTTACAGATAAAGTGAGATTATTATGACTGTCTGGCTGTAAAAAAAATTATTCATTCAGTCTATAGCTTTGGATTAATAAAACATACAAAACTTACTGTTTCATTTAATTACACTAAATTTACAGGATAATTCATAAATACTGGGTAGATAAAAATTATCCATCTCTTCCATTATTTATAAACTTAGGTATTATCCTTCCCCTGAAGATTAATTCCAAATTGTTTTGCAGTACCTGCTGAAAACATCCATGGGAAGGAAGAGGAGAAACGACTTTAAATGTTGTGTCCCAGAAAGCTGTTCTTCAAAATTTAAGTATTTACAGTCTCAGTAATTACAGTTAAACACTGTTTCCACAAGCTTCTCAAGTTTTCATCAGAAAATTATGTCCCCCAAAAAATTAATATTTACAGAATGCTTTCTCCAGCTGGAGAGAAGAAGAGTCCAAATCAAGTAAATTCAAGTTCAGGTAATACGTCAGGGATAAAAGGAAAACAAGGGAGAATGTAGGCCCTTCTCAGAAGGAAATGGGAGAATTGTTTTCCCAGGATGTGGAGAAGGCTGAGGTACTCAATGACTTTTTTGCTTCTGTCTTCACTGGCAAGGACCGAACATAAGGAAAAAAATTGTTTACAATGAGGGTGGTGGAACACTGGAACAGGTTGCCCAGAGAGATGGTCGATGCCCCATCCCTGGAAACGTTCAAGCCCAGGTTGGATGAGGCTCTGAGCAACCTGATCTAGTCGGGGATGTCCCTGCTCCTTGCAGGGGGGTTGGACTAGATGACCTTTGAAGGTCCCTTCCAATTCAAACTATTCTATGATTCTAATGTTACTAATGGAGAACATACATCCAGAGTGAGAGCTACTTAAAGACGCAATGCCATTATGAATTCACATTAGGTGTTACAGCTCTGTATGTTCACAAAGGAATACATTAAAGATTAAGGCTTCCTTCTGCACTAAGTATCACTTAAGGAGAGCATTGCTTCATGGAAGAAATCAATAGAACTTTGAATGGAAGTCTACTTATAGCACTGTCTAGATTTGTGTCACACAAGTCAAACTGTTTTGTCTAAATTTACACAAATTAAAAGCCTAATTAGTTTCAAGTATTTGACCAAATTACTAAAAGAAGAACCACTTCAAAAACTGTAACTTAGGTATGCAGTAGCATGGATTTTAAATGCATTTATATGACTTATATAAAGCACCTTTTTCTCAAATGTCTGACAAATGTGCATGTCCCGCCAGTTTATCACTCATTTCTCTCATCTGACTAGCTACTGGCAAGCAGCACTGTGTTTCATTTCACTGACAGAAGATCAAGGAAAGGGATACCATTGTCACTTTTATTCCAGCTATGAGAAGACAGAATGCTGTGGTGTTTCTCCTGACTGACAGATGAGTGAAGAAGTCAACCAACTGTGTCCTATGGTTCAGTTTATTTCCTTCAGAGAATATCAGAATAAAATTGAAAAATAAGTTCTTGCTACAGAACTGGCATAAAATACTTCAAAAATTCTATATAACAGCTATCATTCTTTCTTAAAATTGGAAAGCCAAGCGTCCATCTATGACTCAGGCTGGTTCTCAGACTACCTGAAATTCTATTTGTTCCTGTTGCCATTCTTCTACTTAATTCAGACATGTTTGTGCTTGTTCTTCATCTCAGAAACCTTCCTCATCTTAAAAGAGCAGCCTTCGTCTATGTTACTTTTAGGTCTCAATAGAATTTCTTCTGTATGAAGCTGAAAGGTAATAACAATGAAATGAAAGACAGAAAATATTAAGAACAGTGAGTTAAAATGCAAAAGGTAATATTTGTGTCAGCTCCTGAAAAGACAATATTTTTGTAACATTTATTGCTTGTTACCTTCTCCCACCCCCCTGCCCTGAGGAATAAACTTGCTGAAAGCTCAGCTTTTTAATGTTTAAAAAAAAAATACTTTCTTTCAGATGAAAAGAAAGAAAAGTCAGCATTCCACAGGAAAAAAAAAAAAAAAAAAAAAAAAA